>BLSH010022427.1:519717-535607 GCA_018402905.1 Glandirana rugosa
GACACAGTATGGGGGGGGGGACAAGGAGAGCACAATAGTGGGTTTAGGAGGGCACAGTACAGGTTCCAGGATGATGCCCTGGACACAGCCATCCTTGGACAGCTCAGTAAAAAGAGTGACTGTACCGGAAAATCTGGGACAGTTAGCAAGTATGATGTTATGCAAGACTACCATGGGGCCCCCAGGCGTCTGGGGCCCCTGGGCTAGCCCAGGGGTGCCCATTCATTAAGATGGCCCTGCTATTAGGGCCGGTTCACACTTGAGCAGCACGACTTGCCAGGGCGAAGCAAGTCGCCCCGCTCAAGGCGATATCAACGCGGCTTGTAAGGAGACTTCTATCCGATCGCCCCGAAAATAGTGCAGGAACTTTTTTTCTAAGTCGGAGCGAAGTGATTCGCTCCTAGTAGAACGGTTCCATTGCACAGCATTGAGGCGACTTGTCAGCCTGACAAGTCACCTAGATGTAAATGGGCTCGGCAAGTCGCGCCGCTCAAGTGTGAACCGGCCCTTAGGCTATAAATGAGAGATATAGTGGGTAGAAGAGCTTACAATCTATGATGGTAGAAAGCAGCATACAGAAGGTGTGAGGGTTGTGACAGTGGAGGGGGTATTTATAACCGGTCGCATAGAGAAGTGCCTCAGTGGAGAGGTAGGAGAATAAATTTAGAGAATGCCCTATGCTTCCTGAAAGATAACAGGACCATGGTGAGAGATTAGGAGTAGAGTTGAGCGAGCACCTGGATGTTCGGTGGGTTCGGCCGAACTTCGCGGAAACTTTCGGGTTCGGTACCGAACGTCATCCAAACTTTACCCCGGACCCCGAACCCCATTGAAGTCAATGGGGACCCAAACTTTTCGCCACAAAAATGACTGTAAAAAAGTCCTGGAAAGTGCTAGAGGGCTGCAAAAGGAAGAAAAATGGGAGATGTTATTAGATCTGCAATCTGTCCCTCAAAGCAGTAGTAATCTCTACCTAGTCCAGAATCAGATCGTTCTGTAATGCAGGATGAGAGATCGTTCTGTAATGCAGGATGAGATGTTATAGATCTACAATCTGTCCCTCACAGCAGTAGTAGTAATCTCTACCTAGTTATTATCACTGCAATCTGTCCCTCACAATCTGTCCCTCACAGCGCCAGCAGCATCCTCTCCCTACACTAACCTGAGAGCATGTGACATGCAGCACTGTGACTCCAGCTTATAAAGAGGCTGGGTCACATGATGCACTGGCCAATCACAACCATGCCATTAGTAGGCATGGCTGTGATGGCTTCTAGGGAAAACCAGCGAAACGCTTGTTGGTTGGCTGCCCTGCAGCTGTTCAACATGCGTGCTAAAATACCAGAACCCAGAACCCGAACCCGAATGTTTTTCTCAAACGTTCGGGTTCGGTACATGGACACCCGAAAGTTCGGTACGAGCCCAAACTTTACAGGTCGGGTTCGCTCAACTCTAATTAGGAGATAGCGTTACACAGCCAATATATATATATATACACATAAATAAATAAACAAATCAATAAATAAATACATTTCTTTTTCACATAAGCAAAGGCACCAAGTATTAAGCACAAGAGTTTATTTTAAGGCCTCATACACACGGGCGTATCTAAATAAACAAAACGTCGGGCCCGACATCAAGGGAAAAAAAATCAGCGTTTTTCAGCGTTATGCATCGGCGTTAGTGAGCGTTAGTGAGCGTCGGCGTCAATAGGCGTTTTTAAAAAAAAAATCATCCCTCTGCTATTTTTCAACCTAAAAACGTTGGCGTCAAAAAACGCCGGAAAACGCCGGTACAATATTAGTTGGCGTTTGTTGACGTTTTGTGGCGTCGGCGTCAAAAAATGCCAAAACGTTACAGCCTCAGAACGCGCTGGCCGTGGGTTCTAGTTTCAGCTCACTAACGCCGACGCCATCTACAGCTCAAAAACGCCGACGTTTTTATGGGGCCATTGACTAACATGGAGAGTTGCAAAAAACGCCAGAAAATGCCGGCGTCAAAAAACGCACCCACCATCCAAACTCACTACTGTTATAGATGATGGAAATGTAGTCGTTCTGAGTTTAAAAATAATAAATAAACAGACAAAAAAAAACGTAAATATTGCATTCTTGTCATTTGCTGGATTAGCGATTAGCTGGTCTGATGATGGCGGCTCACAGATAAACTTCAATTTGAATTTACAAACAGCAATATCCACATGTAAAATTTTCTCTTACAGCAACCCTGCCAAAGTTGGTAACAATGTAACTTATCTCATTGCAACAATGTAATAATTCTCTTGTTATATATTAGATAACATCAATGCAATAATGTATCTTTTCTGTGGCAATAAATCAATGTATTAGTCAACAAACAAGACACAAGTTGGCTCATCTTATAGGATTAAGCCCCGTACACACAGTGCGACGGTCGTACGACCGAACAGCCCAAGTGGTATGTTGGCTGTTGTGCCTCGCGTAGTAACGTGCATTATCCATCGTACGACCAAGCCGAACGTAGTGATGTGTTACGAGCGTATAAAGAGGAAGTTCAGGTGAATGTGATTTGTGAATTAGGAACGTAGGTTTACACAATCGGACACTTCCGGCCGTTCCTGACTTCTGAGCATGCGTGTTTTGCACAATACAACTTGTTGGACCAACTTCTCTGTACACGCGATACAACGGTCGTACGACCACTTGTTGTACAACCAAAGTTTTCTAGTCTACTCATCCAACTTCTGTTTTACGACCATTGCACGTCGGATGTTCTAATCGCGCATACTAATGGTCGCATGATCGTACAACAATCGGTTGTACGACCGTTTTCACACGACCGTCGCACCGTGTGTACGGGGCTTAACTGCTAAATACTCCATGGGTGACCAAAAGCACTTTAAGAGCCATTAAACCCAGCGAAATCCAAGCCTGCCAATACAGAGCTGCCCATTGTCCCCGATTCCCACGGACGGCCACTGATTTTGAATCATTTTATTGTTGCCCCTTCATTTTTTAACACTGACCAAATAATTTGCCAATTCTATTCTCAATTTTCCAGATATTGAGTTATAATGTATGTAAAGAGAAAACTTTAGTTTAGTTTTGGAAAGAATATCTAAAGGTTAAAGTGTTACTATACCCAGGACTCTGCATTCACTATATCTGCTCTCCCCAGGACCCTGCATTCACTATATCTGGTCTCCCCAGGACCCTGCAGTCACTATATCTGCTCTCCCCAGGACCCTGCAGTCACTATATCTAGTCTCCCTAGAAGCCTGCAGTCACTATATCTCATCTCCCCAGGACCCTGCATTCACTATATCTGGTCTCCCCAGGAGCCTGCATTCACTATATATGGTCTCCCCAGGAGCCTGCATTCACTATATCTGCTCTCCCCAGGAGCCTGCAGTCACTATATCTGGGCTACCCAGGAGCCTGCATTTACTATATCTGGGCTCCCAAAGAGTCTGCATTCACTATATCTGGTCTCCCCAGGACCCTGCATTTACTATATCTGGGCTCCCCAGGACCCTGCATTCACTATATCCGGTCTCCCCAGGAGCCTGCATTCCCTAAGTATTTCCGAATGCTTCCAAGCATCTCAGAGCCTCACCAGTGCTCCTGCACCTCTGGCCACATGCGGTATTGCACACACAGAGGCTTAATCCTGCTCGTTTTGCGAGACAGAGCTCGCAAACCGAGTCAGGATTTAAAAAAAAAACAAAAAACTGCATGTATTGTGATACGGATTACTCGCAATCCGAGGTACCACTGTAATAACACCAGTGATTGTTGATCGAGAGAATATCCACGCATGGGTGCTCAACCTGTGGCCCTCCAGCTGTTGTGGAACTACAAGTCCCTCTGCCTTTTGGAGTTAGGCTTGTAACTGTAAGTGGCTTGCAATGCCTCATGAGACTTGTAGTTGGAGGGTCACAGGTTGAGCACTAAGGATGGGCTTGGGCGTGTTCGCAAGTGCACGTGCCCGAGCCCGCCGGGAAGTGACCCCTACACTGCGCCACTCACAGGCAGTGAGACATTTTCCCCGATGCGCGGCTGGAGCGATCAGGGAATGTCTCATTGCCTCTTATTGGCGCAGTTCAGGGTTCACTTCCTGGCAGGCTCGGGCACGTGCACTTGCGAACACGCCCGAGCCCATCCTTATTGTGCACCAGAAAAGATTTATTTTTCCCCTGTTGGAGCAAATTTGACCTTGACTTATAAAAGCTTTTTTGCCTTCCTCTGGATCAACAGTAAGGCCTCATACACACGGACGTTTTTTGACGCCGGCATTTTCTGGCGTTTTTTGCAGCTCTCCATGTTAGTCAATGGCCCCATAAAAACGTCGGCGTTTTTGAGCTGTAAGTGGCGTCGGCGTTAGTGAGCAGAAAGTAGAACCTATGGCCATCGCGTTCTGAGGCTGTAACGTTTTGACGTTTTTTGACGCCGATGCCACAATATGCCAACAAACACCAACAAACGCCAACAGACGCCACCTAATATTGTACCGGCGTTTTCTGGCGTTTTTTGACGCCGACGTTTTTAGGTTGAAAAATAGCAGAAGGATGATTTTTTTAAAAAAAACGCCTATTGACGCCGACGCTCACTAACGCTCAAAAACGCCAATGCATAACGCCGAAAAACGTCGCCTTTTTTTCCTTGACGTCGGACCCGACGTTTTGTTTATTTTTTTAGATACGCCCGTGTGTATGAGGCCTAAGGGGTTCTGTATATGAAGTTTTTTTAAGGGCTCATGCACATTTGAGCTTAAAAACATTTAATTCACAGGAAATTTAGTTTTTTTTTTTTTTTTGTGTTGCTTCTTAACACCCCTCTGTGTCAGCCTATGAGGTGTGTTTACTAAAGGCAAATAGACTGTGCACTTTTTCAATTGCTCCGGAGCTTAGTAAATGAGGAGAAGCTCTGCTGACTTCCATCATCCAATCATGTGCAAGCAAAAATGCTGTTTGTTTGTTTATTTTCCTTGCATGTGATTGGGTATTCTTTTGCAAAGTGAAGCTTCATTTCTCTAAGCTCTGCATAAACTGCACCTGCAAAGTGCACAGTCTGTTTGCATATACAGGGAGAGACAGAATAACAACAAAAATATCCAGAAAAACGCATTTCAAAAAAAGTTATAAATTGATTTGCATTTTAATGAGTGAAATAATTATTTGATCTCCTATCAATCAGCGAGATTTCTGCCTCCCAGGTGTCTTCTATACAGGTAACAAGCTGAGATTAGGAGTTCTCTCTTAAAGGGAGTGCTCCTAATCTCAGCTTGTTTCCTGTATAAAAGACGCCTGTCCACAGAAGCAATCAATCAATCAGATTCCAATCTCTCCACCATGGCCAAGACCAAAGAGCTGTCCAAGGAGGTCAGGGAGAAGATTGTAGACCTACACAAGGCTGGAATGGGTTACAAGACCATCGCCAAGCAGCTTGGTGAGAGGGTGACAACAGTTGGTGCGATTATTCACAAATGGAAGAAACACAAAATAACTGTCACTCTCCCTCGGTCTGGGGCTCCATGGAAGGTCTCACCTCGTGGAGGTTCAATGATCATGAGAACGGTGAGGAATCAGCCCAGAACTACACAGGAGAATCTTGTCAATGATCTCAAGGCAGCTGGGACCGTCGTCACCAAGAAAACAATTGGTAACACTACGCCGTGAAGGACTGAAATCTTGCAGCACCCGCAAGGTCCCCCTGCTGAAGAAAGCACAATGTACAGCCCGACTGACGTTTGCCAATGAACATCTGAATGATTCAGAGGAGAAATGGGTGAAAGTGCTGTGGTCAGATGAGACCAAAATCCAGCTATTTGGCATGAACTCAACTGGAGGAGGAGGAATGCTGTCTATGAACCCAAGGCCACCATCCCCACCATCAAACATGGAGGTGGAAACATTCTGCTTTGGGGGTGTTTTTCTGCTAAGGGGGCAGGACAACTTCACCACATCAAAGGGACGATGGATGGGGCCCATGTACCATCAAATCTTGGGTGAGAACCTCCTTACCTCAGCCAGGGCATTGAAAATGGGTGGTGGATGGGACTTCCAGCATGACAATGATCCAAAACACATGACCAAGGCAACAAAGGAGTGGCTCAAGAAGAAGCACATTAAGGTCCTGGGGTGGCCTAGCCAGTCTCCAGACCTTAAACCCATAGAAAATATGTGGGGCGAGCTAAAGGTTTGAGCTATCAAACGTCGGCCTCAAAACCTTAATGACTTGGAGAGGAGTGGGACAAAATCCCTCCTGAGATGTCTGCAGACCTGGTGGCCCAACTACAAGGAACGTCTGACCTCTGTGATTGCCAACAAGGGTTTCTCCACCAAGTACTAAGTCATGTTTTACGAAGGGGTCAAATAATTATTTCACTCATTAAAATGCAAATCAATTTATAACTTTTTTGAAATGCGATTTTCTTTCTTATATTTGTTGTTATTCTGTCTCTCACTGGTAAAATAAACCGACCATTAAAATTATAGACTGATCATTTCTTTGTCAGTGGGCAAACCTACAAAATCAGCAGGGGGTCAACCCCTATGTCTCCCCTATGTCTCCCCTATGTCTCCTCTATGTCTCCCCTATGTCTCCCCTATGTCTCCTCTATGTCTCCCCTATGTCTCCCCTATGTCTCCCGTATGTCTCCCCTATGTCTCCCCTATGTCTCCCCTATGTCTCCCCTATGTCTCCCCTATGTCTCCCCTATGTTTCCCCTATGTCTCCCCTATGTCTCCCCTATGTCTCCCCTATGTCTCCTCTATGTCTCCCCTATGTCTCCCCTGTGTCTCCATGCTCACTATAGGTTTTTTAGAGACAGGAAAAAGAAAATAAGAAAAACACTAAAGTTGTGTTCCGAAGAGCTTTGGAACATAAAAAATGCTCAAAAGTGTCTAAAGTGCATAGACGATAGAGGCATTTATGAGCATTCTCGTGTTAATGCGTTGAATCATCCTAATGGCCATAATAAAGAAACATTCTGGCCAATAGAATGCATTAATGCCAGGCGTGTGAACGCACATTAACACACACGAACTTGCGCATTGTCACATTTTTGTGCTGCTAAACTTTTGTAGAAGAAAAGGCTTCATAGAAAATATTGTGCATGTGGCCTAATTGTGCATTTCACACCACAGAAACGCAGTCCAAATGCGTTCCGGATGGGTTTCTGCATGCATGTTTTTGATGCATCCTGTGCGTTTTTGATGCGCTTTTTAATGTGTTTTCAAGGCTGCTTCACACCACAGAAACGCAGTCCGGGTGTGTTTCAGATTTGATTCTGTACGTGCGTTTTTGATACTTTTTTTATGCATTTTCACTGCGTTTTTTCCCCTTTATTTTTTTTTTCAAAGTTTCTTTACTGTTTGTTTTGTTTTAACGCATTTTTGATGCATTTAGACGCATTCCGGTACAGTTCTGTAAAGGACAAAGGCAGCATGTTCTGCGCTGCAATGCGCTGGCACTGACCACACTGGTGAGAACTATGCCACTGGAATCCAGATAATCTACTGGCCATTTTTTGATGCAGAAAAAAAATGCACTGGACTGCATCTCATGTCACCCGGTCCTCAATGCTTTCTAGTGCGTTTTTTCTCATCCTGATTTCATGCAAAGCTTGCTGGCTTTTATTTTTATTTTATTTATTTATTTTTGCTGCAATGCGTTCTGGTGCATTTCTGGTGCCTTTAGGCCAGGTTCCCGTATGTGCCACTGTTGTTTGCAATCCAGGGTCCGTTGTTTTCCGTTTACTGGTTCAGGGGCGATTCAGGTGCAAATTTTTGCCTGAATTTGCACCTGTACTGGACCCAAAAATGCACAGGATCCTTTTTGGAACCGCACCGCAGCCGTCCTGCACATGTGTGAACCGGCTCCATTGAGAGCCGGTCACATTCACATGTCATGCAAGTTGGATGCGGTTTAAAACGCATCCAATTGGCATATATGTGAACCCAGCCTTAGATGCATTCCGGTGCGTTTTTGATGCATTTTGCTGGATTCCAATGCAGTCCCTTGCAGAAAAAGATGCAGCATGTTCTACTTTTGTTGACTGTACTGGAACGCACTGCACTGGTGTGAACTTTGCCACTGAAATCTATGTAACCTACTGTCCATGCGCTTTTGATGCAGAAAAACACATTGGACTGCATGTGGCGTGAGCCGGCCCTAAGCTCTTGTTCAGATTGAAGCGACTTGTCATGCAATTAAAATCGGTGCAACGTCGACTTTGCGGCACCGCATCGTTTTGAAAAAGTCATTGCTGCACTACTTTTGCCAGATAGACATCTGTGCATGAAGCGGCACAGATGTCCCAAAGTCGCACTGATATGCGGCATTGAAATCAGGTGATTTCAGATGAAGTTGCACAATTTCAAAGTCGCATTCAATGTGATCGAGGGATAAATGTAACTATTCCTTTTGTTTCTATTGGTTGTACTCGATGGACTTGTATCTTTTTTTCATCCTAACTATGTAAAAATGTAAATGTCTGTGTCCTTTAGGCTCCTTTCAGACTTGTGAGATGACAAATTCGCTCAACTTGCATTGTGGCTTTATATTGTCTGGACCAAAATTGCATCAATAGTCTGACCAAAGTGCAGGAACCTTTTCTGAAGTCGCAGCGAGGAGCGGCTCTCGTAGAAATACACTATATTACCAAAAGTATTGGGACACCTGTCTTTACACACACATGTATTTTAATGGCATCCCAGTCTTAGTCCGTAGTGTTCAATATTGAGTTGGCCCACCCTTTGCAGCTATAACAGCTTCACCTCTTCTGGGAAGGCTGTCCACAAGGTTTAGGAGTGTCTATGGGGATGTTTGACCATTCTTCCAGAAGAGCATTTGTGAGGTCAGGCATTGATGATGGACGAGAAGGCCTGGCTGGCAGCCTCCACTCTAATTCATCCCAAAGGTGTTCTATCGGATTGAGGTCAGGACTCTGTGCAGGCCAGTAAAGTTCCTCCACCCCAAACTCGCTCATCCATGTCTTTATGGACCTTGCTTTGTGCACTGGTCCAAATTAGTTAGTGGAAGGGGGATTATGGTGTGGGGTTGTTTTTCAGGGGTTGGGCTTGGCCCCTTAGTTCCAGTGAAGGGAACTCTTAAGGTGTCAGTATACCAAGACATTTTGGAGAAATTCATTCTCCCACCTTTGCGGTAACAGTTTGGGGATGGCGCCTTCCTGTTCCACCATGACTGCACACCAGTGCACAAAGCAAGGTCCATAAAGACATGGATGAGTGAGTTTGGGGTGGAGGAACCTCCACCACAGAGTCCTAACCTCAACCGACAGAACACCTTTGGGATGAATTCGAGCGGAGCCTGCGAGTCAGGCCTTCTCATCCAACATCAGTGCCTGACCTCACAAACGCACTTCTGGAAGAAAGGTCAAACATTCCCATAGACACTCCTAAACCTTGTGGACAGCCTTCCCAGAAGAGTTGAAGCTGTTATAGCTGCAAAGGGTGGCCCAACTCAATATTGAACCCTACAGACTAAGACTGGGATGCCATTAAAGTTCATGTGCGTGTAAAGGCAGGTGTCCCAATACTTTTGGCAGCATAGTGTATATTGAGTTTCACACATCCTGCGACTTGGGGGTCTCACATGTCAGATCCCAAGTCGCAGAAGTGTGAAAGGATTAGGGAGATTCCCCTTCACTTCTTGTCCCAGAAACACTGCAGGAAGAGGAGATGTCTTCTAAGTAGGGGAACAATGGTCACCAGGATCCATAGGCAGAGCGAATCTGAATCTCAACGGGGACATAGACTGCAAAATAAAAGATAGAGGTCCTAACCCTTCCCCACTCCCTCCAAAACTTCACCTGCACTTTACAATATTACAGTCTTCCCATTATATCTCTATTGTGAAGAACACTATACAAATACAAAGTCAATATGAGGAGTTAATAGCTACATGGTGTCAGCAGCAGAGGGTCCCTGGAAATGATTCCAAACAGCTGACACTTGTGACACCGTCACTGCAGTATTGGAAGTGTTGCATGAGGACTCAAGGAGACAGACAGCCTGAGAAGGCTAATAAAGAAGCTTATAGAAGCTTTGCCCTGAGAAGTACAAACAGCCACAATAAGAATGCTTAGATACATTATAACCAGTGCTATAGGAAATACTGAAGAGGTGCGGAAAATGCAACATACAAAACAATAATACACGGTACAAACATACTGAGATTCCTAGCAGATTTGATTTACCTATTAAAGGTCATTGTAAGAATTCCAACGCATAAAGGATACAATAATGAAACCTAAACTGCTCAAGATGTAGAGGAATTGCCACATTAGGTATGTTGGGATTTGTAGTGCCTCAAGATGTCAAGTTATTAAAAAGGATATTATTAAGGAACAGCACCATTGAAACAACGGTACTCAATGCAAGAGCCCACTGGATAGTGCCCATATGGCATGAAGCTGGTACATGCTTGTGCATCAGATAGGTAGCATCCCTTAAAATTGGGTACTCAGTGCAAGAACTCTTTGGGTGGTGCTCCTCTGCCATGAAGCAGTTACATGTTTGTGGAGCAGATAGGCAACATCCCTTAAAATTAGGTACCCAGTGCAAGAGCCCACTGGGCATTGCCTATATGCCATGTAGTAGGCACATGCTTGTGCAGCAGATAGGCAACATCCTTTAAAATTGGGTACCCGGTGCAAGAACTCATTGGGTAGTGTCCATTTGCCATGAAGAAGTTACATGCTTGTGGAGCAGATAGGCAGCATCCTCTTAAACTGGGAACTATTTTGGTGATGCCCCTATGCCATATAGCAGGTACATGCTTGTGGAGATAGGCAACAACCCTTAAAATTGGGTACTCAGAGCAAGAACCCACTGGGCATTGCCCATATGCAATGTAACAAGCACGTGCTTGTGGTGCAGATAGGAAATGCCCCAATTTATAATGTTAACATCCCCCTAATGGGTAGTATTTAAATGCCATGTAGTAGGCACATGCTAGTGCAGCAGACAGACAATTCCCAGCCTCAGAGCGCTATCAATGAGCTGATGGAACATTACTCCTTACAAAGTGGGCACCAAATGTAAGAGCCTACTCGGTAGTGCCCACATGGCATGCAGCAGGTACATGCTAGTGGAACAGATAGGCAGCACCCCTTAAAACTGGGTACCCAATGCAAGGGTCCAATGGGTGGTGCTCATATGCCATGTAGCAGGCACATGTCTGCACAGAGTTGAGCATAGTGATGTAACAGCACCCCCTAGGAGTGGGTACCCAATGCAAGAGCCCATGTGTCCTGTAGTATAGACATTGCCCAGCCCTGTGGAGCTATTAAGGGGCACAGTGATGTAACAGCGCCCACCCCTTAAAAGTAGTTAACTAATGCAAGAGCCTATATGCCATGTAGCATAGACATTGACAAGCCCCATGCAACCATTAAGGAGCACTGTGATGTAACAGACACTCTTAATGCAAGAACCCATATATCATGTAATATAGACAATGCCAAGCCTCATGGAACCATCAAAGAGTACAGTGATGTAACAGCAGCCCTTAAAAGTACAATGCAAAAGCCTACTTAGTGCCCTTATGCCATGAATATTAAGCATAAGCTAGTTGAGCAGATAGGCAATGCCCCGTCTCATGGAACCATCAAGGTACACAGTGATGTAACAGCACCCCTTAAGAGTGGGTACCCAAGCCCATATGCCATGTAATATAGACATTGCCCAACCTTTTGGAGCTACCATTGACTTAAAAGTGGGTACCCAATGTAAGAGCCCCTGTATCATGTAGTATAGACAATGCCCAGCCTCATGGAATCATCAAGGAGCACAGTGATGTAACAGCACCCCTAAGAGGGGATACCCAATGCAAGAGCCAATATGTCATGGAGTTTAGACATTGCCCTGCCTGGTAAAGCTATTAAGCTGCACAGTGATGTAACAGCACCCACTAAGAGTGGGTACCCAATGCAAGAGCCCATATGCCATATAGTACATATTGCCCAGCCTCATGGAACCATCAAAGAGCACAATGAAGTAGCAGCACCCCTTAAAAGGGAATACCCAATGCAAGAGCCCATGTCATGTAGTATAAACAATGCCCAGTCTTGTGGGGCTATCAAGGAGCACAATGAAGTAGCAGCACCCCTTAAAAGTGGGCACCCAATGCAAGAGCCCATATGTCATGTAGTATAAACAATGCCCAGTCTTGTGGGGCTATCAAGGAGCACAATGAAGTAGCAGCACCCCTTAAAAGTGGTTACCCAATGCAAGAGCCCATATATCACATAATATAGACAATATCAAGCCTTATGGAACCATCAAGGAGCACAGTGATGTAACAGCAGTCCTTAAAAGTGGGTACCCAATGCAAGAGCCCATATGCCATGTAGTATAGACATTGCCCAATCTTATGGAACCATTAAGGAGCACAGTGATGTAAAGTACCCCTTAAAAGTGGGTACCCAATGCAAGAGCCAATATGCCATGTAGTATAAACAATACCCATCAAGCCTGATTCACCATGGGGGTCACTTACCTCTGAGCCCGGTGATAGCTCCCAGGACCAGCCAGATCCCCCAAGATCCCGAACTCCTCATGCTGCAGGGGGCAGCTGTGCCCGGGGTGCCTCTTCCTTCTTCTGCCCCTTCAGTCTCCCAGGTCAGCACAATACACGGGGCATGAACCAGACAGATCCACCCTACCGATCCACCGGGATCCCGGTAATCCAACCAAGGCGAGGATCCGTCCGCTGTCCCGGTGCCCCTCCTGCACCAACTCCAGGGAGGATGCGCACTGCAAGCACGTGGAGCCAGGCGGGCACTGCGGGCTCCCTACACCCGATCACCCGCTCCTACTACACCAGGGGTGGGATCTTCTGCAGGAGATGCAATGGGCAGATCGGAGGCAAGGTGGCACCAGGCTGAGATGAGCTTCCAAAATAAGCGGATTGAGCCAACGAAGGAGGACAGCGACCTGCACTGGGGGGCACCGAGGATGGTATGAAGCAAAGGGGGGCATACAAGACAAGATCCAGGGAAAGGTGGCACCAGGGTTGCTGCAACCTGCAAGGCGAGATCCCAGGCACCAGGAGATCAGCTGAGGCAACCAGACTTGCAATCATCTGCAGGACACTCTGGATCCCACAATCTCTTCAGGAGGGCACCGGAGATGAAATGCTCTGTAGGATGATGGTGGGCTCATGGATAAGAGGGGGAGATCTTCATTGGGGTGATCACAGGCACCAGAGGAGGAATGGTCTGTAAGACACCCAATATGAGATCATAGGCTGTGTTGGGGGGGTACCAGAGGAAAGGGGTCTTCAGGACACCTAGGATGAGATGATAGGCTGTGTTGGGGGGGTACCAGAGGAAAAGGGTCTTCAGGACATCTGAGCTTACAGGCTTTGTTGGGGGCCACCAGAGGAGGAATGGTCTTTAGGACACCCAATATGAGATGATAGTCTGTGTTAGGGGGGTACCAGAGGAAAAGGGTCTTCAGGACATCTAGGATGAGCTCACAGGCTGTGTTGGGGGCCACCAGAGGAGGAATGTTCTTTAGGACACCCAAGATGAGATCACAGGTACCAGAGGAGGAATGGTCTACAAGACACCCAGGGTGAGCTCATAGGCTGTGTTAGGGGTCACCAGAATGAGGTCACAGGCTGTGTTTGGGGTCCACCAGAGGAAGAATGGTCTTTAGGACACCCAGCATGAGATTCCAGGCTGTATTGGGGGCCTCCATAGTTAAAATGGTCTTCAGGGCACCCGGGATGAGATCACAGGCAGTATTGGAGTCCACCAGAGGAGGAAGGGTCTTCAGATGATCACCCAGGATGAGATGGGGGTCCCAGATTGAGGAATGGTCTTCAGGGCAATTAGGATGAGGTCACAGGCTGTGTTGGGGGAGGGGGGGCAGAGGAAGAATAGTCTGCAGGACACCCAGGATGAGATCACAGGCTTGTTGGGGAGCACCAGAGGAAGAATAGTCTGCAGGACATATAGGATGAGATCATAGTCTGTGTTTCGGGGCCACTAGAAGAGGAGTGGTCTTCATGACACCTAGGATGAGATCACAGGCTGTGTTGGGAAGCCACCAGAGGAAGAATAGTCTGCAGGACATCCAGGATAAGATCACAGGCTTGTTGGGAAGCCACCAGAGGAAGAATAGTCTTCAGGACATCCAGGATAAGATCACAGGTATAGAGGAGCAATGGTCTTGAGGACACCCAGGCTGTGTTGGGGCCACCAGAGGAAGAAAAGCATTCAGGACACCCAGGATGAGATCACAGGCTGTGCTGAGGGCCCCAGAGGAGGAAAGATCTTCAGATCCCCCAGTATGAGATGGGGGGTCCCAGATTGAGGAATGGTCTGCAGAACCTCCAGGATGAGATCACAGGTACCAGAGGAACAATGGTCTACAGGACACCCAGGCTGTGTTGGGGGGTCACAAGAGGAGGAATGGTCTGCAGGACCTCCAGGATGAGATCAGAGGCTGTGTTGGGGGTCCCCAGAGGAGGAAGGGTCTTCAGATGATCACCCAGGATGAGATGGGGGGGTCCCAGATTGAGGAATGGTCTGCAGATCACCCAGGAGGAGATGGCAGGCTGTTGTTTGGCCACCAGAGGAGCAATGGTCTGCAGAGCACCCAGGCGGAGATCAGAGTGACACCATGGACAGGGCTGGCACCCCCCAGCTGCACGGAGTAGTGGGCACGCTGCCCCTGTGCTGTCTCCGCACGTGCTCCCCCCCCCCCTTTTTTTTTCTCTCCATTGACAGCAGCGCCGTCTCCGAGCAACCCGAGGACGCCGCCCGGTCTACAGACTGCAGCCTGCTGTGAGTTCCGGCGACACCTAGCGGACAATTTGCTAACTGCAGGCTGGAGCTCCGGAGGAATGCGGCAGCGAAGCGCTGGGCAATAGCGGACTGTCTGCTGCTGTGTGATTGGGACTGCAATATGTTGGGGTGACTGTGCACGATGTGTGGGGGGAGGGGGGTCTATAAATAAAAAGGTAAATGTATAATTTGCATGGTGCATGCTTTGTACAAGGATAGGGGGGTGATTATTGGTGGGCACTCATGATTGATAAATGATCAATATCTTTTCTGATCTCTTCCAATAGGAATAACCAATCTATAGTCCACAATTTTACCTTATTGATTGCATCTTTTTCCACCAACATAATCAAGAGGTTATTGATTATTTTCTGCGCTGGCAGAACATTATCTGAATTGATCGGAAGCTATGATTATTTATATTATTTGCCAATTTGATAGTGCTGATCAACTCACACATTGATTGGCTAATAAAGTTGAAACTTGTGTGGCCACCATAAGGACTCGTTTGCAGGGCCTTCTTAGTGCATGGACACCAGTGGGCACTGCCCAGGCGCCCCAGGTGCATGGGGGCCCCATGGTAATCTTGCATTACATTGTGTTTGTCAACTGCCCCAGATTTTCTGGGATAGTCACAATTTTTACTAAGCTGTCCCGGGATGGCCGTGTCCCAGGCAGCATCCTGGAACCTGTACTGTGCCCCTCCTGATCCCAGTATTGTGCCCTCATGACACCCCATCTGTACTGTGCCCCTCCTGATCCCAGTATTGTGCCCTCCTGACCCCCCATCTGTACTGTGCCCCTCCTGATCCCAGTATTGTGCCCTCCTGACCCTGCACCTGTACTGTACCCCTCCTGATCCCAGTATTGTGCCCTCCTGACCCCCCTCCCCATCTGTACTGTACCCCTCCTGATCCCAGTATTGTGCCCTCCTGACCCCCCATCTGTACTGTGCCCCTCCTGATCCCAGTATTGTGCCCTCCTGACCCCCCATCTGTACTGTGCCCCTCCTGATCCCAGTATTGTGCCCTCCTGACCCTGCACCTGTACTGTACCCCTCCTGATCCCAGTATTGTGCCCTCCTGACCCCC
>BLSH010022427.1:536038-564839 GCA_018402905.1 Glandirana rugosa
TCCTCCCGTGTTATGACCCTAGTCCTCCCCGTGTCTGTACTGTACCCCCCCTGATCCCAGTATTGTGCCCTCCTGACCCCCCACCTGTACCGTGCCTTTCTGCCTCCCCACCTGTACTGTACCCTGTTGATTAGTCTTTAATTTATAGCATGTTTTCTTAATGTTTAACATCAATTTTATTGAAAGTACCAGTGGCGGCCCACTCATTAGCGGCGCAAGGGTGCCGCCCCCCTAATCCATGCACCCGGCCCCTAATCTCCATGCAGGGTGCCAAATGCATGGATTTCAATGTTTTGTTTTTTTGTGCTTGTTTTTTTTAGAAGCATGTGATTAGAGCCCCCCAAGCCCACCCACTTGTGTGAAATTACCTAATTAATATTTGCTAATGTCTTCCTGCTTCTCCTCCCAGCCAATCAGGAAGTGGGTCCTTAAACCCGATTAGCCAGGGAGTCTTAGGGCATCCCCAGCCAATCGGGACTCAGGACCCATTTCTAGTTCGGCCGGGAGGAGAAGCAACAGCCTTGGCTTGGCTCTTCCCTCCGCAACCTCCTTCCCGCATAATGTAAGGCCATGGATCGATCGAGCACTGGGGAGTGGGGGGTTAGTCTGAGCGAATGCCGGGGGAATTTTTTTAGGGGGAAGGGGTGATTTGTGCTAGTAGGGATGATTGGGGGGTATTTGTGCTAGAAGGGGAAATTGGGATGGGGGGGATTTTTTGTGCTAAGGGGGGTGGGGGGTTGAAAAGTAAAGGATTTGTTCTGAGAGGGGTGCATTTTTTGGGGGGGGGGATTTGGGGAGGGAGAGGATTTGAGCTTAAGGGGGAAGGAGAGGCAAAGATTTGTTCTGGGAGGGAGGATTTCAGCAGGGCAGCAGATTTGTACTGAGAGGAAAGGGAATTTAGATTAGTGCTCAAGTTTTTTTTTTTTTTTGGGGGGGGTGGGGGGGTGTCCTTACACATAGTGCTCATTCATTTTGGGAAGGGGGAGGGCGCATTTTGGTATGTTTGCCCTGTTTTGTAGATGACCTCATCCTGGCACTGTAGACAGTAATGCTAGTGTGAAGAAATAGATATTCACCCATTATAGGCAAATTTATTATTGGGTTCAGTGTGCTGTTTACAGTGCATTTTTGGCATTATTAAGGCCGCCTTCACATGTAGTGGCAAAGGGGCAGTAAACATGGGCAGTTGAGCTATCCTTTTACCACCCCTTCCCAAAGAAGAATATGCAGCTGCTTAGGGCTGTATGGATGAGAAAAAAAAATGATACTCCTTGTTTTATTTTGTGGGCAGTGCCACCACCTAATGCAACTCATTCAAGTCAATAGAGCTGCACAGCAGCCGCACTGCAACTGCGTATAAAGCTTGTGGGTGTACCAGTGCTGGGACAAGGTCATCCAGCACCCAGGGCAAAGATGCCAAATTGTGCCCCCGCCCCTTCCCTTAGGGTTAGGGTCAGGGGCACCCATCCCTGCAATAAACCATTGCAACCAGGGTAGCCGACCCCCCGCCCACCCCTTGTCCCAGCCCTGGGTGTGGCACAGTGGTGCAGACTTTTTAGTTAAAACAGGTGGTGAGAAGGCGGCATCCTACCTCCCAGCCACCTGTCAGCCTCTCAGGGGCTGCCGCCATGTGAACAAAGGCCTTACTGAGTTGCATTTACCTGCATTTGCAGTGCATCCATGAGCAAAAAATAAAAAAAATACTTTTTTAAGATAAACAGAAAAGCACTGCAATGGTGTAATGTAGGAATACATCGAAATACAGTTTTCCTGCATATTCATTCTATATAGTGTATATCAAATGTGGAACAAAAACCGCCTCATGGTGTTGTATGTATGAGCTCCTAAATATTTATTACAAGGTTTACAATATACTCACAAGCTGTATGAGCAATTTTAGCATGTCATTAACATCCAATGTAAGTATCCAACCAACAGGATGGCCGCGATCCTCATGTGCAGTGACGTCACATATCCAGACTCCATCCAGCGCGTTTCGTCTTAATTTGACGTCATCAGGGGTCCCCCATACTACATCATGAAGTGGTGTTTTTCTACTTTTGACAAATATGTCTGGTGATGTGACCTTTAGAGAGATGATTCTAGAGGGGATATCAGGACTGGACTACAATCTTGTGCTATTTATTGTGAACCTGACCACACCAGGTGGGGAATTGAGCGCTGTTAGACCACTTATAACTTGGTGGTCCATTTCTTGGGGTAAGAGGCCCAGTGTGATGCAGTTTTGGTGGAGGATCTTTTCACCACTTAAAGTAATACAGTTACAATCCAATCCAAGGAATATGACAAACTGGCGCTCACCCGCAACAACTGGCCGCCAGTGTAAGATGCCATATACGGAGGGCAATCGTCAATGCAAACTGATAATACCAGCATCCATTTCTGAGACACACACAATACTTTATTGAATCAGGATAAAATACATCATCATTTCCTCCACACTTAGCATTTCATCCCTGTGCCTGCTCAGGGCTGAAATGCGTGGAGAAAATCATGATGTTTCAATAAAGTGTCACGTGTGTTTCGGAAGCGGGTGCTGGCATTATCTGTTTGACAATCAAATCCAATACACGAGGAATCAGAGGGCCTTGCTCATCAGAGCTTACAATCTAATCGTTTTTCTAATTAGGGTGAAATGGGAAAATATGGAAATCCTGGGTGAAAGTTGTGTGTATCCTGGGTCAAAAGACTTTTAACCAGTTGCTGACCGCCCACCGTGGATTGACGGAGGCAACTTGGCTCGATATCGCGAACCACCGTCACATGACGGTGGCTGCAAGATCGTGGATCGTGAGCATGCGCGCCGCCGAAGGCTCGCTAGCACGCTCAATGTGTTACAAGGGAGCCAGGGAGTGGGTAGGGCGGACTCGATGTCTGCTGGCTACCCGCGATCGCTCCCCCGCAGTGACAGAACAGGACCTGTGTATGTAAACTCATGTATCTCTGTTCTGACAGGAGAGGAGTGTGATCGCAGGCTTCCTGTATATGGCAGCGGCGATCCCTCTCCTCCCCCAGTCAGCCCAGCCCCCACACAGTTGGTAAAACATCCCAGAGAACACACTTAACCCTTTGATCACCCCCTAGTATTAACCCCTTCCCTGCCAGTGACATTTACACCGTAATCAGTGCATTTTCATAGCACTGATCGCTGTATAACTGTCAATGGTCCCAAAAAAGTGTCAAAAGTGTCCGACATGTCCGCCGCAATATCGTAGAACCACTAAAAATTGCAGATCACCGCCATTACTAGTAAATAATAAAAGATAAATAAAAACCCCATAAATTAATTCTCGTTGTTCGTAAACGCGGCAACTTTTGCGCAAAACAATCAATATACGCCGATATTGCGATTTTTTTTTATACCAAAAATATGTAGAAATAGATATATTGGCTGAAACTGATGAATAAATTAGTTTTTTTATATTTTTTTATGGATATGTATTTTAGCAAAAAAGTAAGAAATATTGTGTTTTTTTTTTTTTTTTTTTTGCAAAATTGTCACTCTTTGTTTGTTTATAGCACAAAAAATAAAAAATGCAGAGGTGATCAAATACCACCAAAAGAAAGCTCCATTTGTGGGAAAAAAAAGGACGTCAATTTCGCTTGGGTACAAGGTCGCACGACCGCGCAATTGTCAGTTAAAGCGACGCAGTGCCGAATCGCAAAAAGGGCTCTGGTCCTATAGGGGGAAGTCTTTTCCGGGGCTGAAGGGGTTATATAGACTCCTTAGTGTATAGCTAAAACCCCAGTCAACCAGTTGCCCTGCGTTAGCACATATGCGTTTACGTGTATTGCATTAAGGCTGCCCAATGCACCAAAATGTACCTAAAAAAAGGTGCATGCAGAGAAGGTGTGTTGGGATTCCGTTCAGAATGAGAGCAGCGACTCCTCCCCCCTACCTTCACCCTCTCTCCCGCCTTGTGTAAAGAATTCTAATTAGAGAGAGAGAGTCTGAAAGGAGACAGCTTCTTCTGTGTATTTTCTGTAGAGAACCCGTAATGTGACAAAGGGGCATGGATGTACTCTGCTCTTCACGTGTATATGTAAAAAAAAGCTTTACATCAAAAGTAAAGAAAATACATATAAAACATCAGAATATTTTTTGGTTTATCTACTTTAAAAATAAGTTTAGTTCTTTTGTTTTTTTAAGTGCTTTGATTCACAAATAACCAGTTAATGCACGAGACAGGATTCCTACAGGATGTCCAAGTATAAAAATACATAATATTCATCAAATATTTATACAAGCAAATGGGACTTTATAGGTATGCCAATTCCATTCATGTAAATCAATCATTTATGATTTCTCTTCCAAAAAAAAAACCCTATAAAAACATCTAAACACATTATAATGCTGGTAAGATTTGTCATAAAAAAGATATCTTACATATAATTTACCAAATTTTTGATGTTTTACATTTTTCGTTACATATTCGTAACATACACTATATTACCAAAAGTATTGGGACGCCTGCCTTTACACACACATGAACTTTACTGACATCCCAGTCTTAGTCCGTAGGGTTCAATATTGAGTTGGCCCACCCTTTGCAGCTATAACACCTTCAACTCTTCTGGGAAGGCTGTCCACAAGGTTTAGGAGTGTCTATGGGAATGTTTGACCATTCTTCCAGAAAAGCATTTGTGAGGTCAGGCACTGATGTTGGACGAGAAGGCCTGGCTCACAGTCTCCACTCCAATCCATCCCAAAGGTGTTCTATGGGGTTGAGGTCAGTTCCTCCACCCCAAACTCGCTCATCCATGTCTTTATGGACCTTGCTTTGTGCAGTGGTGCGCAGTCATGTTGGAACAAGGAGGAGCCATCCCCAAACTATTAACACAAAGTTGGGAGCATGAAATTGTCCAAAATGTCTTGGTATGCTGACATCTTAAGAGTTCCCTTCACTGGAACTAAGGGGCCAAGCCCAACCCCTGAAAAACAACCCCACACCATAATCCCCCCTCCACCAAATGATTTAGACCAGTGCACAAAGCAAGGTCCATAAAGACATAGATGAGCAAGTTGGAGTGGAGTGAAGCTCCAAAAAAGCAAGCAAGAGACTTTGTATATATATATGTTTCTATGATAAGAAGCTCACCTGTGTCTGTTCAAAAAAACCCCTCAATGTTTTTCAATATGGGGACAATCCGGCTTAGTGCTGATAGAGCACCAGTGTGTCACAAAAGCTGTGCGGTATGCACACGCGGATAGAGGGCAGCGGCCACCGCTAGTCCCGATACTGTCTGCCTGGACTACAGAGTGTCCAAGTGTGTGGCTAAGGAGCTTCACACTGGGCGTAGTGGAGCGAGGAATGGCACCGGCCACTCGCCCCGGGTAGCAGAATCTGAGCGGTTTGTAAGATGGATGAGTCTGGCAGCAGCATTCATGATGGACTGAAGAGGGGATACTCTGTTTAAAGGTAAGCCAATGAGGAGAGAGTTGCAATAGTCAAGGTGAGAGATAACCAGGGAGAGAATCAGGAGCTTGGTGGTTACATTGGTTAGGAAAGGACAAAGTTTAGAGATGTTGCGGAGGTTGAGGCAATGAGCTTTGGAAACTGATTGGATGTGGGGCCAAAAGGAAAGTTCACGATAACACCTGGCACCCTGACATGTGGGGATGGGTGGATGGTTGTGCCATTGCTCTTGACAGAGAAGTCCGAGGAGGAGGCACCTGGGGGAGAAAATGTTATGAGCTCGGTTTTGGACAAGTTGAGTTTGAGGAAGTGGTGGGACATCCAGACAGATATGTCTGTTAGTAAGTTAGTGATACATGAGGAGACTGATGGAGTGAGCTGAGGGGTGGAGAGGTAGATTTGAGTGTCATCAGCATAGAAATGATATTAAAACCTGTGGGAGGCTATCAGCTCACCCAGGGAAGAGGTGTAGATTGAAAATAAGAGAGGTCCAAGAACAGAAACTTGGGGGACCCCGACAGAGAAGGGAAGAGGAGAGGAGGAAGTTGAATTGTAAGTGACACTGAAGGTGCATTGGAATAGGTGGGATGAGAGCCACCGAAGAGCACAGTCATGGAAACCGAGGGAATAAAGTTTTTTGAGGAGGAGGGGGTGGTCAACTGTATCAAAAGCAGCCAAAAGGTCCAGAAGTAGGAGTAGAGAATAATGTCCATTGGTCTTAGCGGTTATTAGGTAATTTGTGAGTTTTAGAAGAGCAGTTTCTGTGGAGTGTTGAGGGCAAAATCCAGATTGAAGGGGTTCAAGAAGGTTATTTTTAATGAGGTGGTCGCTCAGTTGGGGAAGATGCCAGAAGAGAGGGAGAGATTGAAGATGTGAGTTAGAGAGTGTAGGATAGAGTCGGAGGGTGACTTTAGTATTTGAGAGGGAATAGGGTTTATGGGACAGGTGGTTAGGTGGGCATTAGAAAGGAGTTTAGCAACTTCATCTATAGTAGCAAGTTTGTATAAGGGGAGTGTCAGTTGTACCTGTTGATGTGGGGTCTCAACTGGGGGAGATTTCATCACAAATTGCATCAATATTATTTTTGAAGTGATTAACAATTTCCTATGCAGTGAGTGAGTTAGTGGGTGGGGGGTGAAGTAGAGAGTTGAAGGTAGAGAAGAGTTGACAGGGACTGAATGAGAAGGTTGTGAGAAAAGTGTGTGGTGTGGCGCTGCTCAAAGGCAAGAGGGAATATGGCTGCTGCCTCCACAAAAAGACTAGTGACAAACACTAGATGTGAGTATATGGTTGGGACAGTGGGTATGGTGCTGCCAAAGAGGACCTAGCAAGGTCACTCCCACAAACACATAAGATAAAAGTTAATGAATTTTATGATAAATGATATGGTGCTATATACACATTAAGTTAAAATTATATAGATCTCACATTCAAAATAATATAATCATAAAAATGAACCATTCGGTGCATATATGTGTGTATCCGATACATAAAACGAAAGTGCAATAGTGCAAAGAGATAATATATATAAATTGGTGAACCCAATAGTGCAAATACATTCAGTGAAGTCCATCAAATTAGCAGCAAACAGTATGGTGTGGGGGAGTGAGGAGACGGAGCAAAGAACTAACATGCAGTCATGCTCCCCTCCAGCAAATACCCCACTCACCAGTCCACACAGTCCTCCTGAAATAAAACCTCAATCCTGGGGATATACAGTAAATTCGTCCCGGTGCTGTCCCTGTGATGTCCGGTCAGCAGGTTCCCCCACTCACCCGTTCAGGGTCCCAGCAGCAGATAGTAGGTTGCATGAAAGGATAAACAGCAGTTTAAGGTGCAGTGTAAATCAATAAATGGCTATAAGATAGCATAAACTCACAGTGCGGCATGAGAAGTCAGACATAGGTGCCAGGAACTTCCTTGCATTCCATCGAGGCAAAAAACGGAAGTGCGTGTGACCTTCACACGGCTCCGCCTTACGCGTTTCCTCACAAAGACGTCATCTGAGGCCGCCTCACTCCCCCACACCATACTGTTTGCTGCTAATTTGCTGCTAATTTGATGGACTTCACTGAATGTATTTGCACTATTGGGTTCACCAATTTATATATATTATCTCTTTGCACTATTGCACTTTAGTTTTATGTATCGGATACACACATATATGCACTGAACCGTTCATTTTTATGATTATATAATTTTGAATGTGAGATCTATATAATTTTAACTTAATGTGTATATAGCACCATATCATTTATCACTAATTCATGAACTTTTATCTTATGTGTCTATGGGAGTGACCTTGCTAGGTCCTCTTTGGATGAGAAGGTGTTAATAAGAGTGGTAAAATAGGTCTGCTTGGCAGTGTGGAGGCAAAAATTGTTTTTATGGAGGGCAGATTTGTATTGGTTGAAGTCTTTGAGAGACTTAGTTTTTGTCACAGGCGCTCGAGAGCTGAATCTGTGTGTTGTAAGGGGAGCGAGCTCATCCAGGGTGGAGGACAGTCATTTATTATAGATGAACATGGCTTGGTTGGGGCAGGACAGGGGAGAGATTTTTTTCATAGAGGACGTGGTCGGTAGCAGGAGGAGGAAAGAAGGGGTGAAGTGGCGAAGGTTTCTACGGTTAGGCGTTTGGAGGAAATGGTGGTGGAAGACAGGGAGAGAGCGAAACTAATAAGGTGGTGGTCGGAGAGAGGAAAAGGATTGTTGGAGACATTGCATGGAGCGCATAGGTAGGAGAATACAGGGTCAAGGGTGTTTCCATCAGAGTAGAAGCCTGTATCCATTGCTTCAGGTCAAATGAGGAGGTTAGATTAAGAAGTTTTGAAGTAGCAGGAGTGTTTGTATTAACAGGGATGTTGAAGTCACCAAGAAGGATTGTGGGCATTTCAGAAGAGAGGAAGTAGGGTAGTCAGGCAGAAACCTCATCAAGGAAAGCTGACAACGGTCCAGGAGGCCAGTAGATGACAATTCTTAGGGAGGTTGGAGAGAATAGATGTATACAGTGAGCTTCAAATGATGAGAGGGAAAGAGAGGGAGGAGAGTGAATAACCTGGGAGGTGCTCTGTGGGGATAGGAGGAATCCCACTCCGCCTCCCTTGCGTCCATTAGGCCTAGGGGAGTGAGTCCAGAGAAGGCCGCCGTGGGAAGAGGGAAGCAGGAGAAGGAGTGTCAGATTCATGGAGCCAGGTTTCGGTGATAGCAAGTAGATTAAAGGAATTAGTGATAAACAGGTCATGAACAGCAGTGAGTTTGTTACAGACAGAGCGGGCATTCCAGAGGGCACAGGAGAAGGGGAGGGGGGGGTTGGTTTTGGGAAGAAGGGGAATGGAGACTAAATTGCATAAATTGCGACTACTGCCAGAGGGTGTGGGGTGATGGGTGTGTTGGGTACAGTTGAGGCCCAGGGTTTGGGGAAATATCTCCAGAGGCTAGGAGAAGGAGAAGAGTAAGAGAGGTGATATGAGTAGAGTTGAGCGAACCCGAACTGTAAAGTTTGGGATCGTACCGGACTTTGGGGTGTCCGTGTCCCGAACCCGGACATTTGAGAAAAAGTCCTGGTTCGGGTATATTTCACCTTTTGAATAGCTGCAGGGCAGCCAATCAACAAGCGTTTCACTTGTTTGCCCTTAGAAGCCATCACAGCCATGCCTACTAATGGCATGGCTGTGATTGGCCAGTGCATCATGTGACCCAGCCTCGATATGAGCTGGAGTCATGTAGCTAGCGTTGCATGTCACATGCTCTCAGACTAGTGTAGGTAGAGGATGCTGCCACCACTGTGAGGGATAGATTAGCGTTCTAAAATCATCTCATACTGCTTTAGGGAGAGGTTCCTGCTGCTGGTGTGAGGGATAGATTAGTGTTCTAAAATCATCTCATAGTGCTGTAGGGAGAGGATCCTGCTGCGTCTACATTGCTGGTTTAAAAAGAAAAAAAAGAATAATATATATATTTTTTATTATATCAATAAATAGTGCTACATAGTACATTTGCACCTTGCTGTGCATTTCTTGCACAAAATTAAAAAGTGCGTTGACATTGCTGGTTTAAAAAATAATCTAAATTTGTGCTAAATAGTACATTTGTGTCCAGAATGAGGAGAGCGTCAAATAAGGGAAGTGGTCGTGGTCGTGGTGCTGCTGGTGTTGGTGGTGTTGGTGAAGCTCCTGTTGCAAGGAGAGGACGTGGTCGATCTGTGCCAGCTACACGCACAAGTGAAACACCTTCCTCAGGTGCGAGTAGCCGACAGAACCTTCAACGTTATATGGTAGGCCCGAATGCTGCTCAAGGAATGGTGAGGCCAGAACAAGTACAGGCGATAGTAGATTGGGTGGCTGACAATGCCTCCAGTTCCTTCACATTGTCTCCCACCCGGTCCCTTGATGAAAGCTCAGAGTTGGCACCTGAACCCCATGGCCATCTGTCTTTCACCTCAGCCCCTTGTAAATTAGCCAAGCAGTCTGAGCCCCAAGTCATGCAGCAGTCTCTTGTGCTTTTTGATGACTCTGCTGGTGTACATTCCATGGGCCATGCACATAGCCCTGCCCCAGAAGTGGAAGACATTGAGTGCACCGATGCCCAACCACTTCTGTTTCAGGATGAGGACATGGAAACACCACCGCAGCATGTCTCTGATGATGACGAAACACAGGTGCCAACTGCTGCGGCTTTGTACAGTGTGCAGACTGACAAGGAGGGCAGTGGTGAAGAGTGGGTGAAAGATGATGTGGAGGATGATGAGGTCCTAGACCCCACATGGAATGAAGGTCATGCGAGTGACGTGTGGAGTTTGGAGGAAGAGGTGGTGGTCGCACAGAGGCACCAGCACAGCAAAAGAGGAAGCAGGTTGCAAAAGCAGAGCGAGCGTCCCCTAGACAGTATGCCTGCTACTACCCACCGCACCCAGGGACCTAGCACACCAAAGGCAGCTCAAAGGTGTTCCCCCGCGTGGCAGTTCTTCAGACAATGTGCTGACGACAAGACACGAGTGGTTTGCAAGCTGTGCAATGAGAGCCTGAGCCGGGGCATAAATGTTCTCAACCTGAGCACAACCCCCATGACCAGGCATCTAAATTCAAGGCCCAAGTTGCATTGGAATAATTACCTCAAAATCCAAGAAAGGTCTCGGGCTCCTCCTGCTTCCTCTTCTGCTGCTGCCTCTGCCTCCACCTGTACAGTGCCAGTGTCACCTGCCACCCAGCAAACAGACTATGTGGCAGCAACGCCACCATGTCCACCGCTGTCCCCTAGCATTTCCACACCATGGTCCCATGGAAGCTTACAGCTCTCCATCTCCCAAACACTGGAGAGAAAGAGGAAGTACCCCCCTACCCACCTGCGATCCCTGGCCCTGAATGCCAGCATTTCAAAATTCCTGGCCTTTGAAATGCTGTCATTCCGTCTGGTGGACACGGACAGTTTTAAAAACCTGATGGTGGTGGCTGTCCCACAGTACGTGGTTCCCAGCCGCCACTACTTTTCCAGGCGAGCCATCCCTTCCCTGCACAAACAAGTCGGGGACGAGATCAGGTGTGCACTGCGCAACGCCATCTGTGGCAAGGTCCACATAACCACTGCTACATGGACCAGTAAGCACGGGCAGGGACGATATATCTTGCTAACTGCACACTGGGCAAATGTAGTGGCGGGTGGGCCTGAGGCGGCTAGCCATTTGGCGCATGTCCTTCTGCCACCAAGGATTGCAGGGCATTTCTCTTTGCCTCCAGTTGCCTCCTCCTCCTACTCCGCTTCCTCCTCCTCTACCATCTCCTCATCCGGTCAGTGTAACACCTTCGCCACCAACATCAGCACATCCAGGGGGAAACGACAGCAGGCTGTTTTAAAACTGATATGTTTGGGGGATAAACCCCACACTGCGCAGGAGCTGTGGACAGGCATTGAACAACAGACCGATGAGTGGTTGTTGCCACCTGGTGGTGTGCGATAATGGGCGAAATCTCGTAGCAATTCTGGGCCTAGCCGGTTTGACGCACATCCCTTGCCTAGTGCATGTGCTGAATTTGGTGGTGCAGAAATTTCTAAAAAACTACCTGGATATATCAGTGCCGCTGCACAAAGTGTGGGCCGTCTGTGCGCACTTTTGGCGTTCTCACTCTGCTGCTGCTTGCCTGTCAGCGCAGCAGAACTTCAGCCTTCAGCTCACCGCCTCATATGCGACGTGCCCACAAGGTGGAACTCCACCTTGCACATGCTGGAGAGACTGTGCGAGCAGCAGCAGGCAATAGTGGAGTTTCAGCTGCAGCATGCACGGGTCAGTCGCTCTGCGGAACAGCAACACTTCACCACCAATGAGTGGGCCTCCATGCGAGACCTGTGTAGCGTATTGCGGTGTTTTGAGTACTCCACCAACATGGCCAGTGCCGATGGAAGAGGATGTGGCACAGGAAGAAGAGGAGAAGGAAGAAGGGTAATTTCCATGGTTATCAGGCCAGTCATTAGCAAGTGGCTCGGAGGGTGGGTTCCTGCACCAGCATAGGCCAGGTAAAAAATTTTAGAGCCAGGGCACAGTTCTGGAGAATGAGGAGGATGAGGATGATGAGGAGGAACCATGTTCACAGCAGGGTGGCACCCAACGCAGCTCGTGGGCATCACTGGAGCATGGCTGGGGGGATATGGAGGACACAGATGATATACTTCCCACAGAGGACAGCTTGTCTTTGCCTCTGGGCAGCCTGGCACACATGAGCGACTACATGCTGCAGTGCCTGCGCAATGACAGCCGAGTTGCCCATATTGTAACTTGTGCTGATTACTGGCTGGCTGCCCTGCTGGATCCCCGTTACAAGTACAACGTGCCGTCCTTAATTCCCTCACTGGAGCGTAATCGGAAGATGGACGGCTACAAGCGCACACTGGTAGACGCGCTGCTGAGGGCATTCCCAAATGACACAGGGGGCTCAGTGGAAGCACAAGATGAAGTCAGAGGAGGAGGAGGAGGAAGAGGTTGCCAAAGCAGCTGTGGCACCGCCAGCACATCAGAAGGCAGGGTTAGCATGGCCAAAATGTGAAAAAGCTTTGTCAGCAGCCCGCCACAACAAACAGCACCACCAGATGATAGGCAACGTCTTAGCAGGAGGCAGCACTTCAGCAACATGGTGGAACAGTATGTGTGCACACCCCTACACGTACTGACTGATGGGTCTGCCCCATTCAACTTCTGGGTCTCCAAATTGGGCACATGGCATGAGCTTGCCCTTTATGCCTTGGAGGTTTTGGCCTGCCCTCCAGCCAGTGTATTGTCTGAACGTGTGTTTAGCACAGCAGGGGGCATTATCACAGACAAGCGCAGCCGCCTGTCCACAGCCAACATGGACAAGCTAACGTTTATTAAAATGAACCAGGCATGGATCCCACAAGACTCTTCTTTACCTTGTGCAGAATAGACATTTAGATCAGCCTCACACAGCCATTGGTATACTTTTTTTCTTAATATGTCTCAATATTTTGGGGCTACCCCAATTAGAAAAAAAACAAACAAAAAACAGTGTTGGCTACCTCCTCCTCCTCCACCGCCACTTCCACCTACACTGCCACGGTCACCGCCTCCTCAACCTCCTACTCCACATCCACCTCCATCCACCTCCTCCACCTCCTCCTCCATTTTTTTTTTTTATGTGATTTTAAGTTATTTCCCTATAAACATTTGTTTGAAGGGTACTTGTCCTACTCTTACCCCCATTTTGCTTCCCTTTGCAGCCCTCTAGCCCTTTCCAGGACTTTTTTAGAGCCATTTTTGTGCCCAAAAGTTCGGGTCACCATTGACTTCAATGGGGTTCAGGGTTCGGGGTTAAGTTTGGGTCAAGTTCTGTGCCGAACCCGAACTTTTTCGTGAAGTTTGGCCGAACTCGCCGAACCCGAACATCCAGGTGTTCGCTCAACTCTAGATATGAGAATACAATTTATATGAGGGGACATGGGTGTTTTGTTAGCATGCGGGCTTAGAGTTAGAAAGAGGTGGTGAGTGCAACAATAGGGAGATGGAAGAAGTGAGGGTGATATGTATAGATTGTGAGGTGGGGAAAAGGGGTGAAGAAAAGAGAGTTTGAGAAGAGAGGCTGCAATCGTGAAAAGGAGAGGTAAAGAGTGCATGTTTTGTAGAGGAAGGTGAGATGAATTGGAAAAGAGGATACCTGCAGTCCGGTGCTTTGCAGAGTAGTTTGCTTTTGTTTTCTTTGTGCAGATCGCTGAAGTGCAAGAGCGGAAGTGCCCACTTATTTAAGGAACCCCACTTTTTTGGAAGAACCCCTTGTATGTGTTCCCCCTTGTATGTGTCCCCCCATAAAGAAAGCCCTGTTTTATACTGTGACTTGTGCATGGCTGAAAAATTAGTTTATTTTAGTTTTTTGTTTTTTCGGAAATTTGTAAATTAAAAAAAATTGGGACTCGGAAATGTGGAAATTCATGGTATTTCTGCAATTTGGTAATTGCGGTAATTCGGCAATTGCGGTAATTCAGAAATTCGCTGTATTTCGTTGTTGAATTGCGGTAATTTTGAAATTTGCTGTAATTCTGCAATTGCGGTAATTCGCAATTGTGGTAATTCGGAAATTCGTCAATCGGAACAGCCGAAAATCCGAAATTCGGTAATTCAGAAATCCGCAAATTCCAAAATAACAAAGAACATTTGAAATAATAATTGCCGCAATTGCCAAATTACCATGAGTTTCCGAATTACCGCAATTACCGAATTACCGTGAATTACCGTGAATTACCGCAATTGCTGAACCACCTCAAATTTCAGAATTTTCAAATCGAAACTAAAATTCAGAAAAATTTGGAAATTCGAAATTCGGAATTTGTCCGAATTGCCAAATTTTGCAAAATTTGGTAAAAGTGAAATTCGGAACGAAACGAATTGCACAAGTCTAGTGATGGGTGTGGATTGGAATCTGCCAATTAATCAATTAGGAGGTAATATTAGGAACACAGCTCTCACAGCAGATTTTTCACATAACAATCAAGACTGCAGGAGGAGCAAAAGGGCAAGATTGTAAAAGATAAGGGAAGCCATAATTTAGGTAAGACTTAGAGGCTAAATAAACACTAAAATAATGTGAACATGACTACAAATGGAGTTAAAACAGCAGTAACAAATGCAGGTTTACCAAAAGTCATGAGCAGTCAGCAACATGGCTGGTTGGAAACCATAATTCGCCATAAACCGAGACAATCGGGAAGCGGTATTGACGGCACTATTTTGAGCAAACTCTACCCAAGGTAACAGGTCAGGCCAGTTGTTATGGTGGTCAGAAATGTAGCAACATAAAAACTGTTCCAAGGAAGGTTGGCTCATTCTGCGGCCCCATTGGACTGCAGGTGATAAGCAGAAGAGAAGGAAAGCTGAATTCCCAACTGTGCACAAAAGGCTTGCCAAATCCTGGACACAAACTGGCTACCCCTGTTCGAGACGATCACCTTGGGAAGCCAATGTAAGCAAAAGATCTCCCAAGCAAAAATGGATGCCAGTTCCTTGGACGTGGGCAACTTCTTAAGTGGAATACAATGTGACATCTATGAGAATCGGTCAACCACCATAAGAATAACTGTGTTAACCTAAGAGTTAGGAAACTCCACAATAAAATACATAGACAGGTGGGTCCAAGACCGCTCTCCATTGGGTATGGGTTGTAGGAGACCTGCTGGAAGATGTTGTGATGTTTTGTTCTGAGCACACACAGAACAGGCTGCTACAAAGGCGGCTACATCAGCACAGAGACTGGGCCACCAAAACTGTTGGGAAATAGCCAAAAGGAGCTGTTTCTTCCCTGGGGGACCAGCAGCCTTAGGAGAATGGTATGTCTGGAGCACAGCAGTATGGAGACTTTCCGGGACAAAGCAAGGGTCACAGGGTTTCTCAGAAGGAGCATGGATCTGAGCAGCAAGGATCTTGTCACCCAAAGGTAAAGAGAGACTGGTACGAATCATAGCCAAAATACGATCAGGCAGTATCACAGGTACAGGAACTGACTCCATCTTGGAAGCGGAGGAAAACTGTTGCGACAATGCATCGGCCCTTACATTCTTAGTACCGGGTAAGAATGAGACTATGTAATTGAAGCTTGGCAAGAACAGAGCCCATCGCGCCCTTCTGGGGGAGAGGAGTTTAGCTTCAGACAAGAATGTGAGATTCGTGTGGTCAGTCAAAATGAGAACCGGAACAGTGGTACCCTCGAGGAAATGCCTCCATTCTTTAATGGCTAAAATGATCGCTAACAACTCTCTGTCCCCAATCTCGTAATTGCATTCTGCTGGAGACAACTTCTTGGAAAAGTAGCCACAAGGATGCATAGCGCTCTCGGAGGTGGGACGTTGGGACAGAAGGGCACCAACTCCAGTCTCCAATGCATCAACCTCAAGGATGAAGGGTAAGGTAGGATCCGGATGTGCCAACAAGGCAGCCTTGAGACTTTCAAAGGCCTTAATGGATTCTGGAGATCAATTCTGTGGGTTACCGTTCTTTCTCTTCATATCAGTCAGGGGCTTGACCAGAGATGAGAAGTTACGAATAAACTTCCGATGATAATTGGCAAAGTCAAGAAAACGTTGTAGTGGACGTAAACCCAAGGGCCAGGGCCACTGTAGAACTGCCGATAGCTTTTCTGGGTCCATCAAAAAAACATCAGTTGAAATGACATAACCCAGGAATTTAATCTGTTCACGATGGAACTTGCACTTCTCCAATTTACAATACAGGTTATTATCTCTCAGCCTCTGAAGCACACGACAGACATCTGTGTGGTGGCTCTCTAGGGATTTGGAATATATGAGGATATCATCGAGATAAACCACCACACATTAATGCAACATATCTCGAAGGACACCGTTGATGAATTTCTGAAAAACTGCATTGCAAAGACCAAACGGCATTACGAGGTATTCGTAATGGCCTGTCCTGGTATTAAACGCAGTTTTCCACTCATCGCCCTCCTTGATCCTCACAAGATTGTATGCCCCTCTCAGATCAAGCTTTGTGAAAACCGTTGTTCCCTTGTGGCAGTCAAATAACTCCGTAATCAGTGGAATCGGATAAGCATTCTTAATCGTGAAGCGATTGAAACCCCTATAATCGATACAAGGTCTCAGTTTGCCACTCTTCTTTTTCACAAAGAAGAAGCCAGCACAAGCAGGAGACGAGGATTTGCGGATGAACCCTCTAGAAGGTGCGTCTGTGACATACTCCTCCATGGCTTTATCCCCTGAGAAAGACAAAGGGTAAACCTGGCCACGAGGGGGTATGGCACCAGGTTGAAGGTCAATAGCACAATCTTATTACCGGTGTGGAGGCAAACTAACGGCTTGTCCTTTATCAAAGACATCGCTAAATTTGCGGTATTCCTCCGGCAGGGAAGAGAGTGAAGAGGTACACAAGACCTCAGCCACTTTATGAACAAATGTATTACTGCATTGTGGCAACCAGGAAAGAACCTCAGCACAAAGCTAATCAAAAGAGGGGTTGTGCCTCTGTAACCAAGGATAACCAATAACCACCGCAAAATGAGGAGAGGAAATGACTTGGAATTGGATTATCTCATGGTGAAGAGCCCCTACAGCCATGGTCAATGGAGCAGTCTCATGAGTCTCCTGGGCAGGCTGTAGAGGTCTCCCATCAATAGCCTCAATGGCAAGTGGAATAGCCCGGAGTTGCAGCGGAATTGAGTGCTTAGACGCAGAGGCACTATCTATGAACAGGCCTGCAGCCCCAGAGTCTATTAGAGCCTGTGTCTCGACGGACGACTCAGACCAAGAAAAAGTAACGATGACTGGGGACGTAACAACACCACCTATAGTCTGTCTACTACAGGACCTCAGGTGCAAGCGTCCCCCCGGACCGGTAGGACAAGACTTCAAAAAGTGACCTGCCTTGCCACAATAAAGGCACAATCTCTCCCTCCTCCTAAAGGCTCTCTCATCTGCAGAGAGACATGTAAAGCCCAACTGCATGGGTTCTACCTCACTGGCAAGCTTGGAACCAGGAGGTATGGGAGGTGAGGGAGGCACAGGTGGGACTGCAAAGCTCGGAGCCAAACGTACAGGAGGCTTCTGCAAGCGCTCCTTAAAGGAAGGTCTCACTCGGAGTATGGAGTCAATGAGAATGTGATTAACTTCTCCAGCTCAGTGGGTATGTCTGGGGCTGCTATCTCATCTTTGATGTTATCCGAGAGACCATGAGAAAAAGCAGCCACAAGAGCCTCATTGTTCCAGCAACCTCTGCTGCCAGAGTACGGAATTCAATGGTGTAATCGGCAACAGTTCTCGTCTCGTGCCTGATGGGCATGAGGCTTTTGGCAGCAGTAGCGGAGCGTGTGGGAAGGTCAAATACCCTTTTAAAGAAGGCTGCAAACTCTGGGCAACTCTGGACAACGGGTTTTTGCTTCTCCCATAGAAGTTTTGCCCAGGCCAAGGCTCTGTCAGAAGGCAAAGAAATCATGAAGCCTATTTTGCTTCTGTCTGTGGGAAACGCCTGGGGCAGCATCTCAAAGTATATCCCAAATTGGTTGAGAAACCTTCTGCGTTGAACTGGATCAATCCCAAATTGCTGGGGAAGTGGAGCGGAACCAGACATACCCCCTATAGAGGTAATATTTGAGGCGGGTGCCTGCACAAAGACTTGAGCATCAGCAGGAACGACCTGCAACACAGGTTGTGCGGGTACAACCACTGTAGGAGAAACCAGGTGAACAGTGCGATTCTGGAGTCTCTGTAATGCTATGGCAAATTGATCCATGCCGTGATCCTGCTCATCCAATCTGGAAAAAATATTACCAGCAAGTGGATTGACTGCATCTTCTAAATTCATGACCTTCGCCTACTGTCAGGAACCATAAATCAGACAAAGACAGAAGTGCAGTAAAATCACACTTTTAAATAAAAAGGTAAAATGCAAAAAAACTGAGTAAACATGGTCAAAACATAGCCAGGGTTCGGTAACCAGAGTGGATTGTCATAGCAAGCCAGTGAAACAGGAGTCCAGGGATCAGCAAGGTCAAACAAACGGAATGCAGGGTCAGGAGCCTGGAGGAGAGTCAGCAAAGCAGGGTCTTCAATCCAGGAACCAGAAGCGAACGTCAACAGGCAAAGTCTGTCACAGTCACACAGCAGAGAATTCTCCAGAGATGCTGACCAAGGTGAAGGCATCTGCAATCTGATCCAGGCAGTTTATATAGCAGCAGAGCTAGCTAAACGAGGCAGGATATGGTCATCAGGTGAGACACAGTAAAAGCTGAAACTGCCAATTAACCCTCAGCTGAACAGCTTACTCTGAGAAGGGAAAGCTAAGCCCAGCCCTGACAAAGACTCTGTCTGTCAAAATCTTTTACTTGATTGAAAGCCTTTTTAAGAGTAGTTTTAGTGTATCCTCTAAGTGATAATCTTTTGCAGAATTTATCAGCTTTAGATTTAAAGTCTTCATAAGGTGTGTAGTTTTGTTTCAGGCGTAAGAATTGACTGAAGGGTATGGATTTTTCAAGGGTGAAAACTATCTGCATATAAAAGTGTGTTACCTGCTATTTCTTTTCTATACAGTGTGCTTAACAGTGTGATTGATAATTTACCATCCCTGTCCTTGAAGATACCTATGTCTAGAAAGTCAATTTGATGGTAATTATAAGTCATTCAATTGTTCAGGTTCATTGCATTTAGATAGCTTTTAAGCTTGTCCTCCTAAACATCCCAGACCAGGAACACATCGTCAATATAGCGTTGCTATATGACGACGTGTTGCGTGTATTTTGACTATTGGTCTCTACTCTCTAGTAAGCAAATCTTTTTCCCACTCCCCCAGGTACAGGTTGGCATAGGAGGGGGCGCAACACGTCCCCATTGCCATGCCCTGTACCTGGAGGTAGTGGGAACCCTTAAACAAAAATCATTTGTGCTGTAAAATAAACTCAAGCATCTTAAGTATAAATCTATTGAATTTCTACTCATCTGTTGACCTCTGGCGCAGAGTCTGCTCCACCGCAGCCACCCTGAGGGTGTGGGGGATGATTCCATATAGGGACTCAATGTCAATCGCAACCAGAATTGTGGATCTAGGGATTTTCAAATTTTCAAGATTTGTAAAAGATGGATGGTATCCTTATTATAGGATACCAATTCCATAACATGGGGTCTTAAATGCCAATCAATAACCTGACTTATTCCCTCAGAGATACAACCATTGCCCGAAATGATGGGCCTCCCGGGTGGATTTTGCAAATGTTTGTGCACCTTAGGAAGTGCATAAATGGTGGGGGTGAAGGAGTATTTAATTAGGATAAATTCCCATATGTCCTGTGTAATAATTCCTTCCTGTCTGGCCACATTTATAAGTGTGTAGAATTATTGATTACATTTATCAACTAGCGATGATGACATTTTTTTGTAGCATTTTTTGTTATTTCGAATTTTATGGCACATTGATTCATATTGATTGTTGTCCAAGAGGCCAATGTTGCCCCCTTTATCTGATGTTTTTATCGTAATGTTTGTGTTTTCTCATAGAGATTTGAATGCAGATAGTTGCTCTGGACTCAAATTTCCAGTGCAATTCTCATTTTTCATGGCCTCTATTTCTTTAGTAGTTTATCTAACGAACAATGCTATTGCTGGATTTTGTGAAAGTGGGGGAAACTTGGGATTGTCATTTCAATTTTTTACATCACTATCTTCATTCCCTTGCACCTCTTTCCAAGCTACATCTGATGATCCACTTTCCTGCAGCAGCAGATTAATGTCTCTCAATGCCTTAAAATCTGCCGCTGTAAGTTTTGGTTCTATTTCTTCCTCCTCTCTATTAGTTTGTTAATGGAATAAGCTCTTGAAAAACAATTTTCTGGCAAATAGATTGATATCTTCGACCATTTCAAATTTATCCACACTTTTACTTGGGCGGAAAGAGAAACCTAGTGATAAGACCTCTTCCTCAGCTCGTGATAATTGATACGAAGATAAATTGATAACGTTTCATTTTCTTTCTGTTGAGTTTTCACTACATAGGGCTCTTTTGTATTGTTGGTGAGGGGGGAATTTTGTCCTGGTATAAAAAATCATGGGTGTTTTGGAAATAGCTCCCAATTCTTTGGCATTTTTAAACATTTTATTTTGTGTAGTGTTTGTGTTTCTAGTGATCCCACCACCTTATGTATTCTTTTGTCTCACCGTATTATACCCACCACCTTTACCACCTGTAGTAGATTCAATAGGATGTGTGTCCGTGGTGCGTTTTTGGTTGGTATGTTGAGGTGCTCCATTTGGTTTGTGTTGTCTGAATAAAGGACCCTTCCGCTTGTGGAAGTGTCGACCTGTATGAGAAGAGACCGAGGAAGAGGAATGATTAGAGGGCGTATGGGATGAATAATCATTATCTACATTTCTACCAATAACTTGATTCCTGTTAGTACAGTTGCCCGAAGACTTTTACTTTTGGTATTTCGATTCCACCTATATGCTCGACCTTCACGGAAGGCATTTTTGTCCCTCCAATATTTCCTTTCTTTTTTCTGGAGTATGGATTTGCCATATTCTTCCAGATGTTCTTTGAATTTTTTCTCATAGTTGGCGTATTCTTTTTGTACCTTCAGAGGAGTAAGTCTAGCATATATGGAAACTATTTCTTTATTCAAAACTTCTAGTTGTGAACGATATTCATTTTGCAACAATAACATCAGAGCCTTGGAGCATTCATTAAGTTTGCTCTCCCAGTTTGTTTTTAAATCACTAGATATATGTTCCACTATTGGGAATATTTCAATTCTCAATCCAATTGGGTTGATATCCTCTCTAATGTATCTCTTCCAAGACTGTATATGCCAATGTAAGGCTGATTTTTTTTCAAGAGTTCTCGTTAGGGAGAAGAAAATATATGACAAGTCAGATGCAATCTGTTCCTTTGCTTGATAGTTGGTTTGTTGTTGGACATCAAATCCTCCCATTCTTGATCCAAAAGATCTCCCATAATGAGAACTCTAGGCCAACAAACAAAATATTTTATATATATGGGGAATAATTCCTTTTTATGTCAAGGATTTAATCTTAACCTCCCCACCCCAATCTTCTTTAGGGAAAGAATGAGCAAGATAAGTCAGTTCCATTTATTGTAAACACCTGAAAGGGTCCACCTCTGATTACAGAAAGTCGAATAGAAGACTGGGTGTGTTATCCATCCTGATAATTCGAAAGCAACAAAAAACTGCTGTAATCAGATGTGTCAATTGCTATCATCCCTATTAAGTATTGAGAGACATTTATAACCAAATTTGTATAAAAATATATAAACCTTTATTCATTTAAAAGATAATAGTTTCCTGGATTTCATGTTATAAATATTTCTACAGAGTACATTGATACAAAAACATATTGGAAAAAACAGAAACACTTTTCCCAAATGAAAATGGTATCCCCCAACCGTTAGGACACACATTACAATAATAGTGGCCACTTGTTGGGTGGGGACGCCAACGCGTTTCAAAATATGGTTTATAAGATTTTCTTCCTCAGGGATAATACCGTTATCTGCAACAAAGTATATATGCTAATATCATGTACACAATTTTTTATATTCATCATAACATAATAGAGATAACATAGGCACAGCTGGTTTTGTGTCACTTACAGAGAATATATTCATTGGGGAAAACACTATTCACACATGAACTCCTCCTATCCAATACTGTGCCCTTCCTTAGAGATGTAAAATATCTCAATCTTCTAGATAATGCCCTATTCAGATGTATCGGGATATTGAGATGGTGCCAAAGTTGGAATAAGTCTTCATTAGAGTTGAGCGAACACCTGGACGTTCGGGTTTGGCCGAACTTTCAGGAAACGTTCGGGTTCGGTACCGAACGTTATCCGAACTTTACCCCGGACCCCGAACCCCATTGAATTCAATTGGGACCCGAACTTTTCGGCACAAAAATGACTGTAAAAAAGTCCTGGTGGTAGAGGGCTGCAAAAGGAAGAAAAATGGGAGATGTTATTAGATCTGCAATCTGTCCCTCAAAGCAGTAGTAATCTCTACCTAGTCCAGTATCAGATCGTTCTGTAATCAGATCGTTCTGTAATGCAGGATGAGAGATCGTTCTGTAATCAGATCGTTCTGTAATGCAGGATGAGATGTTATAGATCTACAATCTGTCCCTCAAAGCAGTAGTAGTAATCCCTACCTGGTTATTATCACTGCAATCTGTCCCTCACAGCAGTAGTAGTAGTAATCTCTACCTAGTTATTAGATCTGCAATCTGTCCCTCACAGCGCCGGCAGCATCCTCTCCCTACACTAACCTGAGAGCATGTGACATGCAGCACTATGGGACTCCAGCTTATATAGAGGCTGGGTCACATGATGCACTGGCCAATCACAGCCATGCCATTGGTAGGCATGGCTGTGATGGCTTCTAGGGAAAACCAGTGAAACGCTTGTTGATTGGCTGCCCTGCAGCTATTCAACATGCGTGATAAAATACCAGAACCCAGACCCGAACGTTTTCTGAAACGTTCGGATTTGGGACACGGACACCGGAAAGTTCGGTACGAACCCGAACGTTACATTTCGGGTTCGCTCAACTCTAGTCTTCATCTATCTGGGTACACTCACAAAAGGTGAGATGGGTGGGCTCCTATGCCAGTGTCAACATTGTGACTTCTATCCCACTCTAATGGGCCTCAATTTCCTAGATAACTTCTTTCAAGTGAGGTGCCCTCGCCTCACTGGCCACCCAACCAAATGGAAAGCTCTCCTGCTCATTAGATATGGGACTCTCCTTATCCATGGAGGTTGGCCCAATCTAAACACATTATAAAGTTGGTGATGTTTGTCACGCTAAGAGATATCGTTCATACAATATGCAGTTGAAATTAAAGTTAAAGTTAAAAGTTATGAATATGTAACCAATATGTAAAACATCAAATATGTGGTAAAATTGTACGTAAGAAATCTCTCTTTGTATGAGAATGATTACCAGCCTTATTATGTATTTAGATGTTTTTTTATGGAGCACAAATAATAAATTATTGATTTTACAAGACTGGAATTAGCGTATCTTTAAAGTCCCATTTGTTCACATACTGTATATATTTGTTGAAAGCAGCAAGGATGATGATACAAGCGTGATGTATACTCACCGGCTACTTTACTAGGTATACCTGTTCAATTGATTGCTAACACAAATTGCTAATCAGCCAATCACATGGCAACAACGTAATATATTTAGGCATCTAGACGTGGTGAAAACAACTTGCTGAAGTTCAAACCGAGCATCAGAATGGGAAAGAAAGGAAATTTAAGTGACTTTGAACGCGGCATGATTGTTGGTGCCAGAAGGGCAGCTCTGAGTATTTCAAAAACAGCTGATCTACTGGGATTTTCACACACAACCATCTCTCGGGTTTACAGAGAATGGTCAGAAAAAGAGAAAATATCCAGGGAGTGGAAGTTGTGTGGAGGAAAATACCTTGTTGATGTCAAAGGTCAGAGGAGAATGGGAAGACTGGTTTGAGATGATAAAAAGGCAACAGTAACTCAAATAACCACTCGTTACACCCAAGGTATGCAGAATACCATCTCTGAAAGCACAACACATCAAACCTTGAAGCAGATGGGCTACAGCAGCAGAAGACCACACTGGGTGCCACTCCTGTCAGCTAAGAACAGGAAACTGAGGCTACAATTGGCACAGGATCACCAAAATTGAACAATAGAAGATTGGAAAAACGTTGTCTGATCTGATGAGTCTCGATTTCAGCTGCGACATTCAGATGGTGGGGTCAGAATTTGGCGCATGGATCCATCCTGCCTTGTATCACCGGTTCAGGCTGGTGGTGTAATGGTGTAGGAGATATTTTCTTGGCACACTTTGAGCCCCTTAGTACCAATTGAGCATCATTTAAATGCCATGGCCTACCTGAGTATTGTTGCTGACCATGCCCATCCCTTTATGACTACAGTGTACCCATCTTCTGATGGCTCCTTCCAGCAGGATAATGCACAAAGCTCCAATCATCTCACCACTGGACAATGAGGTCCCTGTACTCCAATGGCCTCCACACTCTCCACATATCATCCAATAGAGAACCTTTGAGATGTGGTGGAACGGAAGATTGGCATCAAGGAGGTCATAGGTGTGCACCCCTAAAGCTCAAACACATATATATTTATATACATACACACGCAGACACACACACACTTTTATGGCTGAGCCAGTACAGTGAAAGAGATGTATGGTCGCCCTCATAAATGGCAGAACTGGTCAGAGGGAGATATTTCCCTTCTACTTGCTGGCACACAGAATGATAATGCCAATGCCCATGGGGTGATTAGGGTGTGCCCAGGCACACCTGGCACACCCCCTGCGCACACGTATGAAGGAGGTGCAGCCAAATCTGCAAAAAAGAGGGGGTGTGTAAGTGGGTATGGCGCTGCCTGTGGTGGTTACAAGTGACCTGTCACAAAGTCATCAGTAAACAGTGTTGGAAACCGTTAAACAAATGTTCATAAAACTGAGTGTGCAGAGTATGTGAAAAACATGTATTATGGTTGCTGCATGAATACTATGTGAGAGGGGATTTTCCGTGGTAGTGAGGGGGTTAATCACTGAGGTGCTCCCCTCCCTAGCACATATATCCCACTCACCGGCTGCAAAGTAAAGAGCTCTCGGTTTGCCTGGATATCCCGGTTCTTACATCCACGGCTGGCGACCCCGGCGTCTCAGTATGCCAGATGTCCACATGTAATCACAGGTTACCCATAATGTGTTATCAATAAATACAACAACAGCGGTATATAGTGCGTACTCACTCTTGAGAAAGTCAGAATTCAGCGTGTTCACATCAAAAGGTTGCTCTGCGGGACTGGCGTGTGACGCTCTGTAGCTCCAGCTGACGCGTTTCGTCATACAGACGTCATCAGAGGCGGCAGCTGCGTGATGCTATCATGTCACTGTGGAGCAAAATCTCTGAGGAACATTTCCAACAATCTATGCCATGAAGAATGAAGGAAAAAGGAGGACCAACCTGGTACTAGCAAGGTGTACCTAATAAAGGCTGGGGAGTGCATCCACGGCTGGCGACCCCGGCGTCTCAGTATGCCAGATGTCCACATGAAATCACAGGTTACCCATAATGTGTTATCAATAAATACAACAACAGCGGTATATAGTGCGTACTCACTCTTGAGAAAGTCAGAATTCAGCGTGTTCACATCAAAAGGTTGCTCTGCGGGACTGGCGTGTGACGCTCTGTAACTCAGTCTGACGCGTTTCGTCATACAGACGTCATCAGAGGCAGCAGCTGCGTGATGCTATCATGTCACTGTGGAGCAAAATCTCTGAGGAACATTTCCAACAATCTATGCCATGAAGAATGAAGGAAAAAGGAGGACCAACCTGGTACTAGCAAGGTGTACCTAATAAAGGCTGGGGAGTGCATATAAGCCTGTGGAAGGAACTTGGCATTGACGCCATTTAATACTAAAAGCTGGACCATTTTTTTCTGTTTAAATGATACGGTTGCTGCATATTGGGTCATGTCTGGAATTTATCCATGCAGATCCACTGTAAATCACCATGCGCACATAATGCGCTCTCAGGTATGTTAGAACGCACATCTGTTCTCGTCTCTGGATAGGAATAAACTTTGCTGGAGTTGTAGAAGTCTCATCTCCCATGTAATGATATTACAGTCACAGAGATGAATGCTCATGGCGGATAGCGGCGTGAAATCGGGTTATACGGCTGCCTGTTCGCAGACGGAGACTCCATATCCCTGAAAGAAACACATAAATATCTCATTTGATTCACCACTCGGCTGCATTTCGGTTATTTTTACCTGAACTTTATGAGATTTGCTGGAAGATACAGACGGATGAGAGGGAGAAAATGGCAATTTGGAGAAGAATATAGAACACAAAAAAAAAATCGAAGAACCTATTTTTTTTTCTTCTACGGGTGCGTTGTAGATCATAGCGACGGCGCGCGGGGAATTATAGAAGCATTTGGAGGAGGCGGTCAGCTTATTGTCTCATCCAAGAAAGCAAACTGTGTTTTCCCCCGTGGTGCTAGACTTTTCCTTCTTCGCGTTTCACCCCGGAATAAAAAAAAAATAAAATATTAAAGCCAGACTAAATTTTCAGTTTCAATCAGCGAAATAAATTCCAGATGCTTGAAAACAAAAAGCGTGAGAAGGCTTACACTTCATTTTCCTTAGAAAGCAGCCACAGCCAGAGTAGAAAAGCCTGCCTACTGCCTGCAATTGATCATGTTGCATCGATCGGCAGCACTGAGATACTTTGGTCATGAATTGGATCAGATTTTGATCGATCAGATTATTAATTTACATGGTGGAAACAGAGATCCGATTGAAAACATACGACCATATCTTGTAACAATGAAAATCCACTTCCCAGGGCCTCTAATAAGGAGGTACAGCCGACCTTCCTCTACGGGGCCAGGGTAGGGTTGCCACCTCATCCCTTTAATCCAGGACACATATGAATTACACAGGTTGTTCTGAGGGTAATTTAATGCAGATGAGGCACCACGTGAGTTTAATTACCACCTTAATCAGCCACAGCACAACCTGTGTAATTAATATGTGTCCTGGATTAAATGGATGATGTGGCAACCCTAGGCCCAGGCCCTATCAGTTTAACAGGGGGGTCCAGGCAGAGTGAAAGAGTCATGCTATTGTAAATTTCAGAAGCCAATCAGTTGTGGGTTTAACTAATCATTTCTTTGGTGTAATTCTCCTTTAAGGGGGAGTGGCAGGGGGTGTCCTATACCTACATACTTTTGCTTATAGGTGTCCCTTGTTCCCATCTCAAAAAGTGAGGTATAGTTACTGGAACCAATCCGCCATTGCTCCCTCTGCAGCAGCTGAAAACTGCCTTCTCCTCTTCCTCCTGCCAGCTTTCAGCTGCTGCATGGAGAGCCATGGAAAATCGACTCCAGTAATTGCCCCCTCCCCGCTGCACTAATCACCCTCTCCTTTCCAGAATCCCATTCCCTCCGCTGCCTGGGCCCCTCTGTGTGCCTCTTTCCCCCATAGCACGACCAGCTTTCCTTTTCAGGATGGAAAGCAGGGTGGGCGGTAAATATGTAATTTTTCACTACTTACTCCCATACTCTGTGCATTATGTACTCCTGACTCCTGCACTCTGTGCATTATGTATGACTGAGTCCTGCACTCTGTGCATTATGTACTACTGAGTCCTGCACTCTGTGCATTATGTACTACTGAGTCCTGCACTCTGAGCATTATGTACTACTGAGTCCTGCACTCTGTGCATTATGTACTCCTGACTCCCACACCCTGTGCATTATGTACTCCTGACTCGCGCACTCTGTGCATTATGTACTCCTGCACTCTGTGCATTATGTACTACTGACTCCTATGTACTCCTGACTCCTGCACTCTGTGCATTATGTACACCTGACTCCTGCAAGCTGTGCATTATGTACTCCTGCACTCTGTGCATTATGTACTCCTGACTCCTGCACTCTGTGCATTATGTACTCCTGATTCCTGCACTCTGTGCATTATGTACTCCCAAATCCTGCACTCTGTGCATTATGTACTCCCAAATCCTGCACTCTGCGCATTATGTACTCCTGGTTCCTGCACTCTGTGCATTATGTATTCCTGAAGCCTGCACTCTGTGCATTATGTGCACCTGATTTTTGCACTCTGTGCATTTTGTACTCCTGATTTCTGCACTCTGTGCATTATGTACTCCTGATTTCTGCACTCTGTGCATTATGTACTCTTGACTCCTGCACACTTTGCATTGTGTATTCCAGATTCATGCACTCTGTGCATTATATACTCCTGACTCCTGCACTCTGTGCATTATGTACTCCTGACTCCCGCACTCTGTGCATTATGTACTCCTGATTCCTGCACCCTGTGCATTATGTACTCCTGATTCCTGCACTCTGTGCATTATGTATTCCTGACTCCCGCACTCTGTGAATTATGTACTCCTGATTCCTGCACTCTGTGCATTATGTACTCTTGACTTCTGCACTCAAGGCATTATGTACTCCTGATTCCTGCACTCTCTGAATTATGTATTCCTGACTCCCGCACTCTGTGCATTATGTACTCCTGATTCCTGCACTCTGAGAATTATGTATTCCTGACTCCCGCACTCTGTGCATTATGTACTCCTGCACTCTATGCATTATGTATTCCTGACTCCAGCACTCTGTGCATTATGTACTCCTGATTCCTGCACGCTGTGCATTATGTATTCCTGACTCCCGCACTCTGTGCGTTATGTATTCCTGACTTCAGCACTCTGTGCATTATGTACTCCTGATTCCTGCACTCTGAGAATTATGTATTCCTGACTCCCGCACTCTGT
>BLSH010022427.1:584545-601839 GCA_018402905.1 Glandirana rugosa
GTTACATTTTTCATAAGAAGGGTACAGGTTCCATCACCCTCTGAGTCACTGAACAAAAATGCAGATCAAGGTGGATCATTTTTTTTTAAATCCCCTTTCTCTATCCAACAAAAACATTTTTAAGTAATATTCACAAAATCAAAAAGAATCAAATATTAATAATGGGCAGAAAGTAGGAGAGACGCCCTTAATTTTCCCTTTAAGAGGTGGTCTGTGGAGACATATTCTTTTACATGGTGTTCAGTGGGAAGGATGATCCTTACATTGGTGGTCAGTGTGAAGAATGCTCCTTACATTGGTGATCAATGGGAAGAATACTTTTTACATTGGAGATCAGTGGGAAGAATGCTCCTTACATTGGTGGTCAGTGGGAAGAATGCCCCTTACATTGGTGGTCAGTGGGAAGAATGCCCCTTACATTGGAGGTCAGTGGGAAGAATGTTCCTTACATTGGTGATCATTGGGAAGAATGCTCCTTATATTGGTGGTCAGTGTGCAGAATGTTCCTTACATTGGTGATCATTGGGAAGAATGCTCCTTATATTGGTGGTCAGTGGGAAGAATGCTCCTTACATTGGTGATCAGTGGGAAGAATGCTCCTTATATTGGTGGTCAGTAGGAAGAATTCTCATTTCATTGGTGGTCAGTGTGAAGAATGCTGCTTACATTAGTATTCAATGAGAAGAATATCCTCTACATTGGTGACCAGTGGGCAGAATGCTCCTTACATTGGTGATCACCGGGAAGAATGTTACTTACATTGGTAATCAATGGTAAGAATGATCCTTACATTAGCGGTCAGTAGAAAGTATTCTCCTTTCCTTGGTGGCCAGTGTGAAGAATGCTCCTTACAATGGTGGTTACTGTGAAGAATGTTCCTTACATTGGCGATCAATGGGAAGAATGCCTCTTACATTGGTGATTAATGGGAAGAATGCTCCTTATGTTGGTGGTCAGTGGGAAGATTCTCCTTACATTGATGGTCAGTGGGAAGAATGCTCCTTACTTGGTGGTCAGTGGGAAGAATGCTCCATACATTGGTAGTCAGGGGGAAGAATGCTCCTTACATTGGTAGTCAGGGGGAAGAATGCACTTTAAATTGATGATCAGTGGGAAGAATCCAAAAAATGCTCAAGGAAATGCTACGTCCACGGAATCCTGGTTAAAAGAGTGGTTGTTCTAGAAGCTTCAGTGTTATGACCCTGATAGGAGACTGTGAGGACGTAGAACCCCGAACTGAAGATGCAGACCAGAAAAGGTCAAGTGAACATGCAAGAAGAAGAAGTTTCTCTCTTACTTCAGCGAAAAAAACAGCAGAAGTTAAAGGGGAACTCTGGCGTGTCCAAAAGTCCATGATTTGCAGAGATCACGGATGATGTTAGCAGGCGTGTAACTGGACTTTGCCCAGAAGCAGGCAGCTGCATCAGCATGTAAGGCAAATAGGTACATGACAATGGCTTAGAATCACAGGCAGGAGTACAGTCACAGACCAAGCTGAGGTCAGTAACAAGTTGTCAATGAAGTACCAAATCAGGAGCCAGGACAAGGTCAAGGATGAAGATGAGGTTGGGAATGAGTAGAACTGAAGTATAGAGCAGTATCCAAATCAGGTCAGGAGGAACCCAGGTCAATAACAGGAATCAAATGCAGAACATAAGTCAGGGAGCAAGAAACATGATGAAGACCAGTTAGCACTGGCACTGTTCGAGCCCCTCTTAAGTAGGCTGACTGGTGCCAATGTTGACCCTTGGTGTGCACACACACCCGTACACACGTCTGGCTAATGTTCATACAGAAGTATGTGCATGCACATTTTCCTGGGCCATCTGGCTTTTAGGAATTCACTGATATGCAGATTGGCATCTGCTTTTTTGCGAGCCCACAATAGTAAGTGTTTTACACAGCGAAGATTGCTGTTCCATTAGTGTGTCATAACCACCACACGCAATGTAGTGCTGTTTATAAGGTAATGGCACCCTCACCCCACTCCATCTCAGCCACAGCAACTGATGCATTTCAGTTCCCGACATGTTTTGCCCCTCCCCTGGGTCTTTTTCATGAAGGACCTTGCTTGTATTTCCACATCAGCCTGCACCTTCAGCGGCACCCTACCGCATACCACAACAGCAGCCTTAGCGGAGACGCACAGTCTTTAAGTCAACTGTTGTGCGTTGCGTTAAGTTAGCCCATTGAAATTAATGCACTACCAATGCACCAAAACATTGGACACACCACAAATTTGGTAATGCAACCCACCACAGCACACTATGCCGCATTGCTATGTGTTGCGGCATGCTGCAACACATGTCCATTGCCTTGGGGTGCCATTCAAAATGAATGGCACTGCGATGCATATAATGTGCATTGTTGCATGTTGTGGTAACATGCACGTTACCACATTGCAAATGCTAACAAACATCAATGCCTTCTCACCTACACTATATTACCAAAAGTATTGGGACACCTGCCTTTACACCCACATGAACATTAATGGTATTCCAGTCTTAGTCCGTAGGGTTCAATATTGAGTTGCCCCACCCTTTGCAGCTATAACAGCTTCAACTCTTCTGGGAAGGCTGTCCACAGGGTTTAGGAGTGTGTCTATGGGAATATTTGACCATTCTTCCAGAAGCGCAAAGGGTGGGCCAATTCAATATTGAACCCTACGGACTAAGACTGGGATGCTATTAAAGTTCATCTGCATGTAAAGGCAGGTGTCCCAATACTTTTGGTAATATAGTGTATATACACTATATAAAACATCCTGATTTAAGGGATGCCATCAATAGCGCTTTTAGAAGTAAAGCCTCTCCATGGGATCTCCTTGACGGGGCGGACTACTTGTATCTGGCCCAGCGCTGCAGCTGCTAGGCTGTGATAACGAGCCGTACTCGGCCCCTGTTTGATGTTCAGCAATCAGTACGACTCAAAGCTCAAGCTGGCCCTGCCAAGCATCCTGCGACGTATAGCTTATAGATTGTACTCTTCCATCTGGAATTATCCTCTATTATCTAGAAATCTACAAAAATAAAGCAACTTCTATCGAGCGTATAGGAACCCATGTACAAAGTCATCTGGCCCAACCTTGGCTTCATACTTGGAAGGTTAGTTAGTTAGTGGTAAGTTCCTCACAGCTGTGCAAGCCTTCAAAGGATGTGGATGGATTCCAGATGTTCCCAAATCCTATTCTGAGCCGGTCCTTGGCCATCTCACAACTCTCTCATTCCATCCAAAACTTGGACAGACTTTAAAGAGAGCATTTATGATGAAAAAAGTAACAAATTATTAATGGTTGAGAAGCAACGCAATATAATCCTATTTAGCTGCTGTCCCAATAAAAAGATTTGAGTGCAATTCAGCCAGAACAAGGGTGACATTTTTATTTGAATCAGCGAGCAAAAAGTACATTTTAAAGCCTAACTTAAGCCAATTTTCAGACAGGTATAAAAATACGTATTAATGCTGCTCTGTAATCATTAATTCATCATTCATGCAAGCAAGTACCTGAATTTGATCTGGTGTTAGCCTCTTACAATCTGCAATGTGCAGTCTAAACAGCAGAACTCATAGAGTGGAAGGGAGAAGCCACACAAGGAGCCAGTCAGGTGTGATGAAGTGCTAGGAACATGCAAATAACAGCAGAGAACAGAGATGAGCCTTTCAGTGTGGCATTACATTGGTGGTCAGTGTAGAAGTGATGCCTCCCATTGGTGATCATTGCAGACATGACCCCTTTCATTGGTGGTAAGTGAGGAAGTGACCCTGTTCATTCATGGTCAGTGGGAAGGTGTTCCCTTACGTTTGTGGTCTGTGTAGAAGTGTTCCCTTACATTAATGGTCATTGTAGATGTGACTCCTTACATTGGTGTTGAGTGTAGAATTGAGTCAGTTCATTGGTAGTCAGTGTAAAAGTGATCCCTTCCATTGGTGGTCACTGTAAAAATGACCCCTTACATTGGTGATTTGCGTAAGAGTGACTCCTTACATTGATGGTCAGTGTAAAAGTGGTCCCTTGGTGGTCTGAGTAGAAATTGCTCTCACAATGTTGGTCAGTAAAGAAGAGATCCCATACATTGGTGATCAGTGTAGGAGTGACACCTTACAGTGTTAGTCAGTATAGAAATAACCCTTCACATCGATGGGCACTGTAGAAATGATCCCTCTAACATTAGTGGTCCTTGTAGGAATGATTTGTTACATTGGTGGTCACTGTAGACGTGTACCCTACCAGTGGTGACCAGTGTAGAAGTGTACCCTCCCATTGATGATCAGTGTAGAAGTGACCACTTCCATTGGTGTTCAATGTAGAAGTGTTCCTTTCCATGGGTGGTCAGTGTAGAAGTGTCCCTTTCCATGGGTGGTCAGTGTAGAAGTGATACTATTCATTGGTGGTTTGGGTAGGAATTATTTCTTCCATTGGTTGTTAGTGTAGAAGTGACCTTGTTCATTGGTGGTCTATGTAGGGGTGATCCCTTCCATTGGTAGTCAGTATAGAAGTGACCCCTTCCGTTGGTTATCTGTGTAGGAGTGACCCCTTCCATTGGTGGTCTATGTAAGACAGATCCCTTCCTTTGGTGGTCTGTGTAAGAGTGATCCCTTCCATTGGTTGTCTATATAGAAGTGATCCCTTCCATTGGTAGTCAGTATAGAAGTGATCCCTTCCATTGGTGGACTGTGTAGGAGTGATCCCTTCCATTGGTGGCCTGTGTAGGAATGGTAACTTTCATTGGTGGACCGCGTAGGAGTGATCCCTTCCATTGGTGGACCGCATAGGAGTGATCCCTTCCATTGGTGGACCGCATAGGAGTGATCCCTTCCATTGGTGGACCGCATAGGAGTGATCCCTTCCATTGGTGGACCGCATAGGAGTGGTCTCTTACATTGGTAGTGGGAAGGGAAGGGAAGGGAAGGGAAGAGAAGCAGGTAAAGAGGAAAATATGTATGAAAAGAAGAAAGGAAGAGAGGAAAAGAAAAAAGAAAGAAAAAGAAGTATGGAAGGAGGGAGTAAAGAGGAAAGGGAAAGAAATAGGTAAAGAATGAAGGTATGAATGTGTATAGGGAGGAAGAAGGAAAAGATGGAAGGGGGGAAGGAAGGCAGGCAGGAAAAGAAGGAAGGAGGAGAGAGGAATGAATGAAAAAATAAATAAAGAAGTATGTAAAGAGGAAAGGGAGTAAAGAAGGAGAGAAGGAAAAATAGAAAAAAGGAAAGTAAGTAAAGAAGAAAGGGAGAGAAGAAAAGGTGTATTGGAAGGAAGAGAAAGAAAAGAAGAAAGAAAGGAAAATAAAAAAAAAAAGTAAACGAAGTATGGAAAGAAGGTAGTAAAGAGGAAAGAAGTAGGTAAATAATGAAGGTAGGAAAGAAGAAAGGAAAAGAAGGAAGGCAAGAAGAAAGGAATAGAGGAAAATATGTATAGGGAGGAAGAAGGAAGGCAAGAAGGAAGGCAGGCAGGAAAAGAAGTAAGGAGGAGAAAGGAATAAAGGAAAAGAAAGAAAGAAGGAAGGAAGACAGTAAGGAAGAAAAGAAAGAAGGGAAATAAGTATGTAAAGAGGAAAGGGAATAAAGAAGGATGGAGGGAAGGAAAGCAAAAAATGAAAAGATGTAAGAAAGAGGAAGAAACGAAGAAAGAAACAAAGAGGAAAAGAAAAAACAAAGTAAAAGAAGTATGGAAGGAAGGGAGTAGAGAGGAAACAAGTAGGTAAATAATGAAGGAAGGAAAGAAGAAAGGAAGAGTGGAAAATATGTATAGGGAGGAAGAAGGAAAAGAAGGAAGGAGAGGAAGGAATGAAGGAAGACAGGAAGGAAGGAAAGAAAGAAAATAAGTATGTAAAGTGGAATGGAAGGAAAGAAGGAGGGAAGGAAGGATAAAGAAAAAGGAAAAGATGTAAGAAAAGAAGAAAGGAAGAGAGGAAAATATGTATAGGGAGGAAGAAGGAGGGAAGGAAAGATAGAAGGAAGAAAAAGAAGTAAGGCAAGAAGGAAGGAAGAGAGAAAAAGAAGAAAGGAAGAGTAAGGGAGAAGGATAGGAAGTAAAAGAGGAAATAAAAAGTATGAGAAGGAAGAAAGAAAGAAAAGAAAAGACGTAAGGGAGGAATAGACGCATGTAAAGGAGGAATGGAAGGAAGAAAGGAAAAAGATGTATAGGAAGGAAGAGAGGAAAGGAAAGAAGGAAAAGAAGTATGTAAAGAAGGAAGGAAGAAATAAAAGAAGAAGGGAAAAGAGAGGGGAAGATGTATAGGAAGGATGAAGGAAAAGGAGAGGAAAAGAAGGAGAGAAAAAGGAAAATAAGTATAGGAAGGAAGAAGGAAGGAAAAGAGAAGAAAAGAAGAAGGAAGAAAGGCAGGAAGGAAGGATGATAGAGGAAGAAAGAATGCCATCAAAGACTGTCAGCTATAAACTGTGAAATCCTATAGACTATCTGACCACGGCTGGTGCCATTGTGTGTAAAGGAAAACATTTCTTTTAGTCATATGGTATCATAGATTCTCATTTGCAAAGTTCAGCTTGGTTATGTGTGTTTCCATGGCGACCACACATCAAAAGTATTCCTGGATAACCATCCTTGGTTTCAAAGATAATTAAGTGCGTTCATTTTTACCGTAGCACCGCAAACCTGTTTTATTTGAATGCACGAGACAGCTTTATCCTCCAGTCACAGCGGAAATCGTTCAATTATTTTTAACTCTGATAAAATGGTAATGATTTTTCCTTTGTCTCCCCCTGTGAGATCCTCTCTCTTCAGCCTGTGCATGTATGCCCATCCTCTGCTCCGCTGCCAATTACACATGAAGCCGTTATTGTTTCATTTCTCTGAGTTCCTGGATCTTAGGTTTGTAGAATGGAAGACTATTATGGCTTACAGCTTCTGCGTAAAGAATGGTGTGCGGGACTGTCTGTCAGTATGTCATTATTCATTAATTCCCATTGACTCCGTCTCCGCCATTACTATATGACTAGTAGACTGTAGTTTAACGTGAACCTGTGTTTTGCCCATGCTGAGTTGATCTAAAGCAGAACTGAAGTCCACAAATACTCACCTCCTTAGCAATGGTCCCACATCTGGGAGGTCCATCACAGATACTGGCATCTTCTTCCTGGGTTATTCTGGATGTTTGGTCTTCAGACATTTTGGTTGGCTGACATAACACCTGGCACCGTACCGAGAACATACCCTAAGTTGCACATGAACCCCCTTCCCTAGACCCATAAATACACTAAGCTTAACCATCCTACCCCCAGGTCCTCTCTTAACTTCCCAGTACCCATGCTGCGTAGCCCTAGATTTTTACCAGGGGTGTAGACAACATGGGAGACCACCACTTCCAAGCAAGATAAGTAAGGGATGGTTTAGTGTAATACATTTAGAGGACTATGGAGAAGGTTATGTTAGGAAGCAATACTTACTTTTCCACTTACAGACCCCCCGTTGTCCAGTTAGGTCTCTCTCTCCTCCCAGTAGCGTCATGCATCCCACTTTCCATGCAACAGGATGCAGCTTTGCTCATCCTTTTCCTCTAGCTGGGCAAAGGGACACCGCACCTTGACACGGCCATGTTTTGTCAATGATGTACCACTGTCCCCACCCTTTTCCTAATATAGATGATGAGGAGTAGCATCAAGATTGGTTGTGTGCACTGTCGGGTTTTTTCTTTCAACAAGTCATGATTGATGATGGATTTACAATATAGGACTTTTCTGGATTTTTTTTTTTTTTTAATAAAGGCCTAGTGAAATGTTTGGGTGTCTTTATCTCTAGGTACTATGTAACCCTTACTGATTCACATAGGAGGGGCCAGTATCTAGGGTTCCCCTTATTTTTAGAGAAGGCTTCCAGATTCTCCCACTACCACCACCCACACATGCTATTTTTATGTACAACCCCTTGCCTATTAGCCCAGAAAATGTGCATTTCACAGACTCCATTCCCATTGATTTCAGTGGGGTTTGGGTTTGGCGTCCAAAGTTCTTTGACGTTCCCAAAACCCTACTCAACTGAACACAGGGCAGTTAGGCTCATCCCTCTTGTGATAGCTGTGAACCAATCACAGCTGTCACAAGTGTAAACAATGGCAGTGTTTACAAGCACTCCGTCCATTCACAAAGAAGGACAGGAAAGAAGGGTAACAATAAATGTTTGTAAACACAGCAGGAAAGAGGATTCCAGCAGATTGAGTGCGATACGGGGGTTTGGTAATGATGTGATAAGGGGGTTTAGTAATGGCTTTCAATAATTTTGGGGATTTTTTTTTAAAAAAGGGGGTGGGTGACCACCAATAATTGTTGAATCATTTTTTGGGGGGAGGGGGTATAAAGTACCACTGACTAGTGAGACCACCCTCAATTGTGGAATGTTTCTTTAAAGGTGGAGAGTGGGGGTCAAAGTGCCACTGACCACCAATGACTGTGGAATGATTTATTTAAGGGAGGTGGTTCAAAGTGCCACTAATGTCCAATGATTGTTGGATTGTTTGGGTGGGGGAGTGAAAGTGCCACTTACCACCAATGACTGTGCATATTTTATTTAAAGGGAGGGGGGTCAAAGTGCCACTTGCCACCAATGATGGTGGAATCATTATTTTAAAGAGGGACAGTCAAGGTTCCACTGACCCTCAATGACTGTGTGATCATGTTTTATGGCTCGTTCACACTGGTGCGACTTGAGCTCCGACTTGGAGGGCACAAGTCGCATAACAAGTCAAAATCAATGGTTCCCTATGAGAATCTTCTTAACTGGTCTTACTTGTGTCGGTCCCGAGGGGTCTGGTATGGTCTCGGGGAGGGAGGACCCCATACCGTTTTCTTTCTTTAATTTTGGCGTGGGGTCCTCCCCTTCAAGATCCATACTAGACCCTAAGGGCCTGGTATGGATTTGGGGGGGACCACGCCCCAATTTTGTTTTGATAAATTTAGCGTGAGGTTTCAGCCATTCCAGAGCCAAAGGAATTGTTTTGATTGGTCAAAGGAAAAGTCGCAATCATCTCAAAGTCAAATCAAAATCGAATCCCGTTCATTGAAGTCGGACATGAAGTCACAGGACAAAGTTGGATCGGAAGTCGTGTGACTTGGATCAGTGTGAACATAGACTTAAAGGAGGAGGAAGTGTCAATGTGCCACTGACCACCATTTATTGTGGAACTGCTTTTTTAAAGGGAGGGAGGGTGTGAAGTGGCACTTACCACCAAAGACTGTGAGATTATTTATTTAAAGCAGGGGGGGTCGAAAATGCCACTGACCACCAATGATTGTAGGATAATTATTTTAAAGGAGGGTGCTCAAAGTGCCACTGACCAACAATATTGTGGGGGGTTTTTTTTATGGTGGGGCAAGTTAAGGCTGCACTGATGATCAATGAGCATTGCATTTTTATTTCTAAGTAAAGAAATGAAAGGTAATTGTAAGCAATCCCAATTATATATATCCCTGGGAATGAAAGGATATATTGAAGAATACTTAAATAGTTAATTTCATTCCACTCTCCGGGCCACAGAAAAAGACCACCCACAAGTCTATTTCCCTGACTTGTAATCATCTGTCTAGTACAGGCAGGAAGACGAAACATCTCCAGAGAGCGGTTCTTGAAAACAGGATTCAAATTAGCAATAAGAACAATTGGTTCTTTTTTTTAAGCTGCTATTCACTTAATAGGAAATATGACATAGAGAAGCACAGAAACATTATAGAACAGGTAAATAAGCATATCCAGCGATTCATTCCAAAAACTGGCGACGCAAACTCAATTAACTTAATAACAATTAGGGCGCTGTCTGACATTTTTATGTAGTGCTTGCAGACATCGTTCTGTTCCCCAGAGGACTGTAAAATTAAATAAACATATGCAAAAAGCAGTCTGATGTCAGACCGTATAGCCGATTAATTATTTAGGATTAAATTCTTCGGAATGCAGAGCAGACATCATAAATATTCTTTTTATGTTTGACACAGTTCAACAAGTCAAATGCTAGACAGCAGCTATAAATGGGGATTCGTGATGAACTATGTACAATAGAAAGAGAATATTTCTCTCTGTGTGCTTGGCTTCGTCTTCCTTCCAGGCTGGGTACAGAATGCTGGCAATAATGAATGTTTTACTGTAAAACCGAAGAATATTGCAGAGGGTGCACAGCCATAGGAAAGCGCAGGGCTGCAGAATTCAACAGGCAGCAATGGAGATCCTATAAAGAAACAATGGAAGAAAGAGGGAAGGGAAGAAAATATATGAGGAAGGCAGAAATAGTTTCAGAATATCAAAGGGTTAGGGATGGATCACCTACAAGGTTAAGTGAGCAGGTGCCTGGGGTCAAATAGTCATCCAGGGGCCTGGTTGTAACATCAGAGACTTCCCCAGTGCAGAGCCATGTCACAGCGTGAAGAGGATTTGGCAAACCTTCCAGGATGCAAGTCTAACAGAATGGAAACTGGACTTTTAGGTTCCTTCAGAAGTCATGAATCCTGGTTTGGGTTCTGGAGCCTGAAGGCTTTGTAGAGTATTAGGTAGGATGAAGCCTCCAATCCTGGGTCCACAGTTTAATGATGACCCGCATACCCTGATTATGCAGATGTCCCCAGCCCACATATTAGTGGTACTGACTTGTTTGGACATTTATAAACACTGGAATGGGTTCTGGAGCTCATAGGCTTAGTGTAGTATTGAGCGGATGAAGCCTCCAACCCTGGATCCACAGTTTAATGATGACCAGCACACCCTGATTACGCAGGGGTGGACAGCCCTCATATTATGGGTACTGACTAGTGTTCAGGGATTTATCAATTCTGGAGCCTGGAGACTTTGTAGAGCATTGGATGGGATGAAGTCTCCAACCCTGGATCCACAGTTTATTGATGACCAGCACACCCTGATTATGTAGGTGTGCACAGCCCTCATATCATGGGTACTGACTATGCTCAAGGATTTATAATCCTGGAATGGATTCTGGATCCTGGAGACTTTGTAGAGTATTGGAATGGGATAGGATGAGGACTCCAACCCTGGGTCCTCGGTTTAATGATGGCCTGCTCACCCTAATTATGCAGGTGTGCACAGACCTCATATTATGGGTACTGATTAGTGTTCAGGGATGTCTAAATCCTGGACTGGGTTCTGGAGCCTGGAGGATTTGTAGAGTAATGGGTGAGATGAATGCTCCAACCCTGTGTCCACTGTTTAATACAGGTCAGTACCCATAATATGATGGCTCTGCACACCTACATAATTAGTGTGTGCTGGTCATCATTAAACTGTGGATCCAGGGTTGGAAGCTTCATCCTATACAATACTCTACAAGGTCTCCAGGCTCCAGAATCCATAACACCTACATAATATGGGTACTAAAACTTTAAAATAAAGTACACTTACACATTTTGCCCCCTTCATCTGGCCTAACCTAAACCATCCCCACCCCTTCCACAGAAGCAATTTTAGCCCCATTCAATGGTCATGGTTCTGCTGTTTGTTTACATTGCATAAGTCTTCACTGTCCTAGTCGCACCTCTGCATTAGTGCTAAGGTCAGACACAATAAAAGTCCATGCTGCATTTATGCATAGGCTCCACCAGGACGGCGAAGATTTGTGGTGCTGGATGGATGTAAAGAAACTGCAGATATTCGAACATTGGATGTCGCAAAGTAGGCATCTATAGTGGAGTAGGGGGATAAATAGGTTCTGAAACACTTATCATGTACTGTATACATAAACAATGCTTTGGATTTCAATACGTATGTATAAATGTATTGGTGGCAATTCAGTGTAACTACAACTTATTATTTTCAGATCTTTAAAGGGTATAATCCAGTTTACCTGTATGTTGGGGTTGGTTGGTTTAGTCCTTAGATAGAAGAACCTGCTTCTTCATGTTTCTTCAGCTAAGTTACCAGTCTTGATAATGGGCACGAGGCTTAGAAGATTATTGCCTCTTACAAAAGACTAGAGAACATTCCATTTATTGCGTTTTAACAAGTAAAACTATGTTGGATTAAACTGCCGTGTGCAGTGAGATCAGGTCTTCAGAGAAATGGAAGACCTCATATAATGCTCTGAAAACAAACATGATAAGTATCACAACACATAGTTTACCTGGAGTAAATTAATATTTACAGGTGAAGGCAAGGGCCTGAATCACGAGGTTTCTGTCTCTGGTCTCATCCTTATACTGCCACTCAGAGGGGAACCTACACCCACTTCACTCACCCCGCCGGGTTTCCTCTTTAATACCCAACACACTCCAGTCCTCCTTTAACCCTTTCACCCAATACAGACCTCTACAATCCTTTTGTTCTTTTACACTTGACTTGCCCCCATCCTTTTTTCGATCTTTTGGCCTTTCTCTTATCCCACAATCCTTCTACTCAGACATCTCCCATCCACCAGGCCCTTTACTTCCTTCCCAAAAAATAGGTATCAGAGTCATTACAGTATATGTACCTTTTAAAAAGCCATAATACAGAGGCTTCTCCCTGACATATTTTCTGAATTTCTTCTGCTCATTTACCTCAACTTTAATAAATACTGTCCAAAGTGCTACATGGGACATTATGAAAGTTCTGGGTACCAGTCTACCGTTTGCTTTTTTCTTCATTTAGCATGAAGATCCTTTTACATGGTCTCCTACTGATACCACTGCTCAGAGCAGAACTCATACCCACTCCCTTCACCCCTTCAGATTTCCCCTTACCTACCCAACCTGTTCCTGTCCCCCTCTCTTTCCTCTAACCTTTCCTTCATACACTATGGGTTCTCGTTGGTCCTTTTGTTCTTCTACTCTTGACTAACCCCCATCCTTCTTACCATCCTTTGGCCTTTCCCCATGCCACAAACCTTCTACACTTACATTTCCCTTTCAAAAGGGCCTTTTACACCCTACCCAAAAAATAGGTATCAGGGCCATTATACCTTCTAAAAAGCCATAATGCAGAGGCTTCTCCCTGATATATCTTCCAAATTTCCTTCTGCCAATTTACCTCCATTCATTTTGTAAATTCCTTCCAAAGTGCTACATTGGGCACAGTCGGAAGTTCTGGGTACCACTCCACCATCTATTTTCATAACAGAATTTAAGTTATGGTGTAGAATTGGTTATCACGTCTACCTAATAGGACTGGGGTCATAAGTTCATATACCAACCACAACACTACCTACCTGTAGTTTGCATGTTCTCCTTGTGGTTATGTTGGTTTTCTCTGGGTACTCCAGTTTCATCCCATACTCCAAAGACATGCTGGTAGGGCACTTGGCTGGTCTGAGTATTTCAAAAACTGCTGATCTACTGGGATTTTCATGCACAACCATGTCTCGGGTTTACAGAGAACGGTCAGAAAAAGATAAAATATCCAGTAAGCGGCAGTTGTGTGGAGCAAAATGCTTTGCTGATGTCAGAGGTCAGAGGAGAATGGGAAGACTGGTTCCAGATAATAGAAAGGCAACAGTAACGCAAATAACCACTCGTTACAACCAAGGTATGTAGAATACCATTTTTGAATGCACAATACATCAAACCTTGAAACAGATGGGCAACAGCAGCAGAAGACCACACTTGGTGCCACTCCTGTCAGCTAAGAACAGGAAACTAAGGCTACAATTGGCACAGGCTCACCAAAATTGGACGATAGAAGATTGGAAAAACATTGCCTGGTCTGACCAGCCTCAAATTCAGCTGCGACATTCAGATGGTAGGGTTAGAATTTGGATTAAACAACATGAAAGCATGGATCCATCCTGCCTTGTATCAATGGTTCAGGCTAGTGTTGGTGGTGTAAGGGTGTGGGGGATATTTCTTGGCATACATTGGGCCCTTTAGTACTAGTTTAGCATTGTTGCAAACACCACGGCCTACCTGAGTATTGTTGCTGACCAGGGGCGTTGCTAGGTTGGAAAAAGACCAGGGGCTCTAGCCCGGAAAAATGCGCCGCGGAACGTGCGCCGCGGCGAAATGGGTGTGGTCTAAACTAAATGGTGGGCGTGGCTTTAGGGGGTGTGGCTCGCGTCTGAGTTGAACGAGGGATGGAGGAAGGAAGAAAGAAAGAGATAGGGAGGGAAGGGAAGAGAAGGAAGGAAAGAAATCGGGATGGAGGGACAGCAGGCCCAGATCCCACACCACAATACAATCTGTGTATTCCAGAAAGTTTAACAATCAGCAGATAAAGATTCTCCAAACCCCTGGTGTTGGCGCTTCAATCATCCCGGCACCATGGTTGTTATGTGCCAGGATGATTGAAGCGCATTATTACTATTATTACATTGTAATATAAAATGAAATAGTTCAACTCACATGCAGAATCTGTGGGAGCCCCGAGTGTGTCACTTGCCACCATCGCCTGCTACAAAATGACATCAGGTGCTTCCAGTGGAGTCCCTCTTTTCATCAGGTGACCCCAGCGGAGTCCCTCCATCCATCAGGTGCCCCCAGCGGTGTCCCTCCTTCCATCAGGTGCCCCCAGCAGAGCCCCTCCATCCATCAGGTGCCCCCAGCGGAGTCCCTCCTTCCATCAGGTGCCCCCAGCAGAGCCCCTCCATCCATCAGGTGCCCCCAGCGGAGTCCCTCCTTCCATCAGGTGCCCCCAGCAGAGCCCCTTCTTCTATCAGGTGCCCCCAGCGGAGTTCCTTCTTCTATCAGGTGCCCCCAGCGGAGTCCCTTCTTCCGTCAGGTGCCCCCAGCGGAGTCCCTCCTTCCGTCAGGTGCCCCCAGTGGAGTCCCTCCTTCCATCAGGTGCCCCCAGCGGAGTCCCTCCTTCCGTCACAGGTGTCCCCCAGCGGAGTGTCCCTCCCTCAGCGTCACCATGCCCATATGCAGCCATCATGTGCCCATCCCATCTGTAGCCTCCGATTATCAGTGCCCATATGCACCGTCGCCAGTGCGTGAATTAATCACAGCAGATCAGTGGTCTCCTGCTGTGTTACCATAGAGCAGTGCTCTGAAATACCCGGCGGCCGGCCACTGTAGCAAAGCTCCGCCTCCTAGACGCGATAGACGGAACACTGTTTCAATTTCCCGGCATTGGACAGTGTTCCGTCTATCACATCTAGGAGGCGGAGCTTTGCTACAGTGGCCGGCCGCCGGATATTTCAGAGCACTGCTCTATTGTAACACAGCGGAAGACCGCTGTGATGTGATTAAGGGCAGGGAGGGAAGGAGGTCACTCTGCACAGGAATCGGCCATGGGCGCCGCTGCAGCCACAGCTGAAAGCGGCCCCAGGGCAGTCCGGACCTGCCTGCAGCTCTGAAAAGCCGCCCGCTCGCGGCTCTGACAAGCAGCACACTCGCGGCTCTGACAAGCCACCCGCTCGCGGCTCTGACAAGCTGCTCGCTCATGACTTGATAGAGCGGCAGACCCGCCATTAGGGACTCCTCAGGACACTCGGGGCTATGGGCGTGACATTCGGGGCTGCAGCCCTGATAGTCACCCCCTAGCGACGCCCCCGTTGCTGACCATGTCCATCCCTTTATGACTGCAGTGTCCCCATCTTCTGATGGCTCCTTCCAGCAGGATAATGCACCATGTCACAAAGCTCCAATCATCTCACCACTGGACAATGAGGTCACACGGCCTCCACAGTCACCACATCTCATCCAATAGAGCACCTTTGGGATGTGGTGGAAGGTGATGCGTGATGTTATCATGTCAATATGGACCAAAATTTCTGAGGGATGTTTCCAACATCTTGTTGAATCTATGCCATAAAAAATGAAGGCAGTTCTGAAGGCAAAAGGGGGTCCAACCTGGTACTAGCAAGGTGTATCTAATAAGTGACCAGGAAGTGTATATGTGAAGTGCTGCGGAAATTGTGCCTATCAGTATTGTATCTGCCCCTGAACCGCGATATATTAAGGATTTACAAAGAAAAAAAAAATACTTGATCCTTTTTCCAGAATTGACCTGTATCGGATCTTCAGCCGATGCCCAGCAGGATAAAATAATAGGGATTTTTTTTGGTTGAACACACAGGAGTCACTAGAGACAAACAGCGATGGCGCTGACAATGCTTACAAGTCACGTCACTAATCGATCTTGTCTGCGTTTCTTCCTCTTTTCACCATCGCCCGGTAAAGAGATAAATTCACCACTCATTGCTTGCGAGTCTCTTAGCAACCTCAACCCCAGAAACTCTTTTTTTATTAGCAACTGGTCCGGCCGCTTATTGCCCCTGATGAATGCACCACAGCCCCCGCGAGGACAGGGAATCTAACATTCTCCAAGTAAACATTAAGCATGTACATTAATGTCATTATTGATGTGACTCGCGTTCAGCATCCGTAATTATATAAAAGACGAATCCAACACGCCTACGAGAGGGATCCTAGCAAAGTAAACTGCATTTAAATGGACAATTATTGCAAAAAAGAAGGTTCATTTACTTAAAGTTGACTTCTGGGCAGGAAAACTTTCATTAAAATATATTCCTCAACTGCCACATAGGATATAAATCCACTTTATGTGCACCAAATGTCTTTACAAATCCACTAATTACCTTTTAAGAGTAGCGGTGACATCATTGTTATGTTGCTACGGCTATTTTAGTGGTTTTGTTTGCAGAAAATCTCTCTGCTGCTGAAACACCGACTCCCTCAGGCAGTGTATTTCAACCTTTTTTTAAGTCAAGGCGCCCTTTAGATCGGTGCACAATCCCGGGGGAAAACCAGTCTGAGGGTTTCTTGACACAAGGAGGTGCGTCCAAGTGTGCGCTTTTTTGCGTGTTTGCGAATGTTGCATTTTTTAATGAGTGCAAACGTACGCGCATTCGCCAAATGCCTGGGGTTGTCAATGAGAAAAAATGGCACCCGCGTGCAACTAAAGGCAGCACATTTTTGTGCGGTACAGGAAAACATGCGATTTCGCATGTGTTACCTCACTGCACCTGCTGTAAAGAAGTCTTAAAATGTAGTCTGTGTGGCATCACAGTTCATTGATCTTCGATTGTTACTTTTCACCCTCCAAATCCCCCCTTCTAGCACAAACCTCCCTGCTCCCAAATCCCCACTCCTAGCACAAACCCCCTTCCAATCCCCTCTCCTAGCACAAACCCCCTTCCAACCCCCTCTCCTAGTACAACCTCCAATTCCCCCTCCTAGCACAAACCTCCCAGCTCCCAAACCCCCACTGCTAGCACAAACCCTGCTCCACCACCCCCCCCCCCCAAATCCCCTCTGCCAGCACAATCCCCTCTCCAAGCACAACCCCCCAATCCCCCCTCCTAGCACAAACCTCCCTGCTCCCAAATCCTCACTCCTAGCACAAACCCCCCTCCAATCGCCCAGTCCCCTCTCCTAGCACAACCCCCCCAATCTCCTCTCCTAGCACAAACCT
>BLSH010022427.1:608468-627219 GCA_018402905.1 Glandirana rugosa
TTCCTAAACTGATGTCCGTCGTCTTTAACCCCCCTACCCAACTCCTCCCCCTCCTCCCTCCGCCCCACCCACAATTTCTGCTGCCTGTAGTCAAATCCTTCACATTAGGATGGGAGTGCTACTTTGTGTTAATTCCCATTCACTGCAACTCTGCGAGTAAGCGCGGCTCCTTCCTCCTCCTCCCTGCAGCTATGTGTACTATTGCAGCAGAAAGCTGTAGTGCCATCCAACATGTCCTTAACAACTGATGATGTCATTGGTTGTTAAGGACATGTCGGGCGGCACTACAGCTTTCTGCTATTCTGGTAATAGTGCACATAACTGCAGGGAGGAGGAGGAAGAGAGATCTGTGCAAGCTGTGGTCTCTATCTCCTTGCAGTGCACGGGAATTGACCCCCGGGAGTAGCGCTCAGACCGGGATGAGGCTACGGCACCCCTGGGGGCTCATTTTGGCACCCCAGTTGAAATACCTTGCCCTTGGGAGCTACTAAAAGGTTGTGTTCTCCTGCCACCCCAAGTGGGGACCCCCCAAAACTTAACCCAAATATCACCATCACACCAGTAACTATGCAAAGGGCCAGGACAAGAACTGCAAATGGAATTGCATTTAAACAGTATGGCAATAATAAAATCAACCACTAACACCAAACATTGGTGCAAGCAATTTCAAGCCATTAAAGATAAGCAGAGGCGGCTCTAGGCTTTGTGAGGCCTTAGGCAACACCTAGACCTGAGGCCCTACTAACGCCCATAATGGGAAAAATAATTCAAGTGATAAAAAAATTAACTTTATAAATTGCATATATTAAGAGCTTTAAAGTGCTGGTGTCAGTACCCTCTATATCGGTGCTGGTGTCAGTGTCAAGTTAGGTGGTTGCGAGGCCCCTGTGAGTGTGAGGCCTTAGGCGACCGCCTAATTTGCCTAATTAGAGAGCCGCCTCTGAAGATAAGAACATAGTAATGAAAGAGGAAGTAAACCCTGATGGGTATAACTTCCTCTTTAGTTCCCTGCAAAGTAAAAGCATAATGGGCTAGTATGCATCACATACTAACTCATTATGTGCCACTTACCAGCAATAGAAGCCCGCACTGTGCCCCTCTTCCTTCCAGGGCCGCGGAATCCGGCTCGGTGACTGGCCAGAGTCGCTTGACATCACTCCTGTGCATGCGGGCCCTTTCTTCACTGCGCATGCGCCGATGACGTTGGCGCAAGAGTATACAGTGAACGGTGCAAGTTTAGGAGATATTCTCTGTACCTACAGGTAAACTTTATTAAAGGCTTACCTGTAGGTTAAAGTGGTTGTAAAGAGTTTACAACCACTTTAACCGCTTGGTTACTGGGCACTTAAACCCCCCCCGCCCAGACCAATTTTCAGCTTTCAGCGCTGTCACATTTTGAATGACAATTGCGCGGTCGTGCGGCGTTGTACCCAAACAAAATTTTTATCATTTTTTCCCACAAATAGAGCTTTTTTTTGGTGGTATTTGATCACCTCTGCGTTTTTTATTTTTTGCGCTATATACAAACAAAGAGCGACGATTTTGAAAAAAGAACAATATTTTTTAAGTTTTGCTATAATAAATATCCAAAAAAAAAATATATTAATCAGTTTGGCCGAAATATATTCTTCTACATATTTTTGTTAAAAAAAAAAATCGCGATTGCCGTATATTGATTGGTTTGCGCAAAAGTTATTGTGTCTACAAACTATGGGAATAGATTTATGGCGTTTTTTTTTATTTATTAATTTTTTTTACTAGTAATAGTGGCGATCTGCAATTTTTATCAGGACTGCGATATTGCGGCGGACATATCGGACATTTTTGACACTTTTTTAGGACCAATGACATTTACACAGCGATCAGAAATGTAAATATCCTCTGATTACTGTGTAAATGTCATTGGCAGGGAAGGGGTAACACTAAGGGGGCAATCAAGGGGTTAACTGTGTTCCCTCATTGTGTTCTAACTGTGAGGGGGTGGGGCTGGCAGGGACATAACAGATCTAACTGATCCTGATCACAGGGATCAGTAGATCTGTTATGCCCCCACAGAATGGAGAACCGCCGTGTTTACATTGGCAGTTCCCCATTCTGCCGCTCTATTAGGCGATCGCGGGTCACCAGCGGACATCGAGTCCGCCCAACCCGCAGGCATGCCCACGCAGCATGCGGCAGCCGCAGGAGCGCGCTGTCACCGGCTGTGAGTGCCCACGGGGAGCAGCAATTCAGATCCGCGCTGTAGCCGTCTTTCAGCTATAGCGTGGACCTCTACTGGTTAAACAACTCCAAAAGAGAACTCAATGGAAGAAACAAACATTATGGCCTACCGGCTACTTTAAATCCCTAATTAAACAATTGGCCATTGAAAACAGTTATAGCATCTGCTGGTGGCGGGGCCCTTAAAGTGATATTAAAGGCTTGGGGTTGCTTGCTGACCAGGCCTTTTTCTGACATTTCTTGTTTACAAGTTTAAATCTGTATTTTTTGCTAGACAATTACTTAGAACCCCCAAACATTTTTTTTAGCAGAGACCCTAGAGAATAAAATGGCAGTTGCTGAAATCTTTGTGTCACGCAGTTTTTCAAACGCAATCTTTGAAAAAAGAATACACTTTGCTGAATTCAAAAAACAAAACATAACATATACCTAGGGTGGTCACCTGTCCGGGATTCACCTGGACAGTTTGGGTTTAGAACCATGCGTCCGGCACATTATTAATACTGGACTATGGCTTCCCAGCAGGGTTGCTGGCTGCAGTTGTCTAAGCTGAGAGTGTCTGTCACATGCTCTTTCACATTGCCCAAAGCCAGCACTAACAATCCCCCCCCCCCCCCAAACACACACAGATGGGAGAGGAGACTGAGCTTGATCTGAACCTCTTCCTCCCGCCCCCTACCCCTCTGTGTCTGCCCCACTGCCAATCCTCAATGCTGTGCCTCAGAAAAGGAAAGTGGGGGCTGGAAATTTGAAACCCAGCAGTTGCAGATACCTCTGGATGAGAGATGCTGACTGCCAAGGGGTGAATGAGCTCACCATCCATCCCTGCCTGTTACTGAAATCTCCCCCTTCTCTCTCCTGCCTCTGAATGAGTACACTAAGGTAAATCAGGGGTCTCAGAGCACCCCTTACATCAGAGTTCCCCTTTACACCAGAGGCCACAGTGTTCCCTCTTACATCAGAGTCCTCTCCGTACATCAGAGTTCTCAGTGTTCCCCCTTAAATCAGGGTTCCCAGAATTCTCCCTTACATCAGAGTCTGCAGAGTTCCCCCTTACAGTGCAAGGGAACTCTGCAAGTTCAGATGTTAAAGGGAACTCTGTGGACTCTGATGAAAAGGGGAACGCTTGTTATAAACGTCACGTGATTAAAAATGTTATTCAATAGCAAAATACATGTATAGTTTATACTAGAAAAAAAAAATTGCTGCGTGCCGCTAAAGTGTTCAGGTTTGACTTGAGAAAAAGGTGGCAAGCCTACATATACCAATTTTTAAAATATATATACATAATATGAAAGATGATAATATGCCGCGTAAATAGATACCTAACATGTCATTAGATCAACTATGTAAAATATTTGCGCTAAAGCACCAAAAAAGCAGCAACTAACCACGTGATAATAAAACATGTGAAACTAATAACATAATAAATAGTTGCGCTAGGTGTTGAGTGTATGAAATCCCTCTTATACAAGTGAATAAATAAATAAATAAATACGGCCCTAATATGACAAAGAGCGCAAGTGAACGAAAATCAATATGGCATCATAATTTGTGAAAAACATGCATAAAATAGTGCATAAACAGCAATAAACACATTGAAACGAATATAAGAATAAAAAAATCAAAAATCAAGTGAGCCACAGAGTCCAGTGAATAGAAAAAGACTGGATCTGAATCCTCCAAAAACAGTCCTAGAGTGAACTATAGATCCCACTTTGGGTATATAGAGACGGGAGGGTGTCCAGCATGAAGTAATCCTCAGAGATTGCTCCACCACCAGAAGGCATGCACACCAGGTGAGATGTTATAGGTGGGTACTCTTACCGAAAATCAGGGACTCGCTATTCCTAGTGGGTCAGACAGGCTGGCAGAAATAACCTTCTGCAGGTATAATGACCTGGCTCTCCTCCGCTACACTCTCCTCCTTCTAGCGACCCAGGGTTGGTAACTCACAGGTGGATGGACATGATTCAGGATCTCAGCACCCCCCAAGGTAAAAGAAGAAAGGGGCCAATAGTGTAATAACGTTGAGACACATTTATTTAAAACAGTGAAAAGATACTCACAAAGGTACAGTTAAAAACAGCATAAAGACTAGCCGGCAAAAGTTTCCCGTGTGTAGAGGCGTGGTGACGTCAGCATGTGGCTCCGCCCTACATGTTTCGTCAAACGTGACGTCTTCAAAGGGCCACAACTTCTCCCAGAAGACAACAAACAGCATGGTTTATCTGCTGCTTTAAAGCCCTAACTAGCCAGTGCTCCATATTTTGGGGGGGCGGTAAATAAACAACCCTCCCAGACCCCCCCCCCCCCGTTCGGTCGATCAGTCCAAACTCCCCCATCGATCACTCGTCTGCCCACCAGCCCCACACTTAGGTTGCGGGCAGCATCGGCACCTTGCTGCATCTCCTTCTCCTTGGTGGCTTCACCCTGCGTCTCCTCATACCCAGCGGCCAATATAATCGCTTCTACTCTCTGCAAATCAGGTCTTATCACCCGCTTCCTGATTGGCCGGGAGGAGAAGCAGGAAGACAATAGCGAATATTAATTCCCTCTTATCACACAACTGGGTGGGCTCAGGGTGCAGTGCTCTGCGCCCCATGCCCACCCTTTTTTGAAGCCAATTAAAGCCTCAGGCTCTAATCATGTGCTTACAAAAAACAAAATCCATTGAAATCCATGCGCCCTGCATGTAGATTAGGGGCCTGGTGCCTGGATGAGGGTGGGGGGAGTAGGTATTTGGTTTTTAGGCCAACGTTAAGGGGTCTTTATTACAGGAAGCTCCTGCACAGAGGGGAAGTCTCACACTGGATTACTGCACAGATCTGAAAGAAATACACAAAGTACTGTGGCAGGGTGAGCTTGTGACATTGTTTAAAATGGGTTCTGGGCACGGTTTCCTTGGAAGCAAGCATACAAATGATGCAGGTGTGTGCTGCATTCATCTTAGAGCCAGGGTTAGAGTTCAGGGTCCCACCCTCCCAAGGGAGTCAGTGTGTGAGGGTCCCACCCTCCTGAGGGGGTCAGAGTGTGAGGGTCCTACCCTCCAAAAGGGGTCAGTGTGTGAGGGTCCCACCCTCCCGAGGGGCTCAGTGTGTGAGGTTCTCACCCTCCCAAGGGGGTCAGTGTGCGAGGGTCCCACCCTCCCGAGAGGGTCAGTGTGTAAGCGCCCCACCCTTCCTCAGATGGTCAGTGTGTGAGGGTCCCACCCTCCCGGGGGAGTCAGAGTGTGAGGGTCCCACCGTCCTGAGGGGGTCAGTGTGTAAGGGTCCTACCCTCCCGGGGAGTAAGTGTGTGAGGGTCCCACCCTCCCGGGGGAGTCAGAGTGTGAGGGTCCCACCGTCCTGAGGGGGTCAGTGTGTAAGGGTCCTACCCTCCTGAGGGGGTCCGTGTGTGAGGGTCCCACCCTCCCGAGATGGTCAGTGTGTGAGGGTCCCACCCTCCCGAGGGGGTCAGTGTGTGAGTGTCCCCCCCTCTCAAGATGGTCAGTGTGTAAGGGTCCCACCCTCCCGAGGGGGTCAGTGTGTGAGGGTCCCACCCTCCCGAGGGGGTCAGTGTGTGAGGGTCCCACCCTCCCGAGGGGGTCAGTGTGTGAGGGTCCCACCCTCCCGAGGGGGTTGGTGTGTGAGTGCCCCACTCTACCAAGAAGGTCAGTGTGTAAGGGTCCCACCCTCCTGAGGGGGTCCGTGTGTGAGGGTCCCACCCTCCCGATATGGTAAGTGTGTGAAGGGAGCTGTAAGAGGTGTACGTTGAACCACATTACCCAGGACAGAATAGATTGAGGCACGAGCCTGTAAGTGAAAGTCTGGGACAGTCCTTCAAAATCTGGAACATTTGGGAGCTATGGGACTGGAGGTGGTCAAATGCAACACAGAATATAAAGATTCCCTGCCCTGCTGGGCTATGCTGTGTGGCAGAGCTGAGCAAATCTCAGGACTGGATGGACAGAAATCCTAATCCGTGAGGGTAAAACGGCTCCCTGTGTGTATTTCTCCTGTGTATTTAGCTGTTTGACTGGAGTTCAGCTTGAATATAATTTGCTTTCTTCTCTTCGTTCGCCTCCTTCGGTTTCCCTCCATTGTCTGCAGCAATCTGAATCTTCAGCAGAAGCTTTCCCTTAATGTAAACATCAGCGTTCCAATTACTGTAAAGCGGGAGAGAAAGGGCTATTTATCAAGGACCCATAAAGTTATCTCGGCTTTTGCGATTACATTAAATAAATGAAACTGGAAAAATATGTCATCAGCAGTCGTACCTCGAAGGTAATGTATGGCGGAGCGGCGTAACGTACATTAGCCAAATGAATCAGCCGCCGTAGACGTGATGCAGCAAGATGTGCTAAGGAGGCATTTATATGATGGAGGAGCCTCCCAGTTCTCACTGTCACTTTTCCATCGGGACCCAGGACTTCTTGCTAAACAATTTTTTTTTTTAAAAAACGCCAAAAATATAAATGCAGAATTATCTGCTGCAAAGCATAGTAAGAAACGTTACATTGATTCCAGCACTATTCTATTCTATTCCTATTCAAAAAAATTGTTGATCCAGAAAAAAGACAAAACAAAAACGGCGGCGAAGCAGCTGGTAAATTGTCCCCAGAGCGGGGATTAGGATCCCTCAGGGGCCCCACCAATGGCTCTCAGAAGAATTCCCCGGATCAATAACTCCACTGATGAACCTTTTTTATTATTGCAAGAGCTGCCATAGATTGCGCTAACATTCGTCTACACCATCGGCCATAACCGCCTCATCCAACGCCGAACCACGCTACATTTGTTTGTGTCCTCTGAGAATCGGGGAGGCTGGTTTAGGATTGGAGGGCTCAGTGCTGAAGGAATAGCACATGCGTTTTATATGTAATAGTAAGGACAATGCTGAGGAGGGACTACAGGGGTCAAAAAGGCCCCTCAACCATATTAGTGCATAGCTTACGCTTTCCTGCTCTCTGATCCAGCAATGGGGCTCGGCATTTCAGCAACACAACCCCTAAACTGAGCCACCCGCCACATTCCTCCATGCCTGCCTGTGTTTCCAGTAACCCCTGACTCCAATAAATGTAGCACCCCCCAGTGACCGTATAGTGCCTGTGTACTTCGGTGACCCTAGTGCTCCCGGTGTACTCTGGTGATCCCAGTACTTCCTGTTGACTCCGGGGACCCTAGTGCTCCCGGTGTACTCCGGTGATCCCAGTGCTCCCTGTGTACTCCGGTGACCCCAGTGCTCCCTGTGTACTCCGGTGACCCCAGTGCTCCCTGTGTACTCCGGTGATCCTAGTACTCCAGTGACCCCCATGCTCCCTGTGTACTCCAGTGACCCTAGTGCTCCCTGTGTACTCTGGTGACCCGGTGATCCTAGTGCTCCCTGTGTACTCCAGTGACCCCAATGCTCCCTGTGTACTACAGTGTCCATAATGCTCCCCGTGTACTCTGGTGACCCTAATGTTCCCCGTGTACTCTGGTGACCCTAGTGCTCTCTGTGTACCCTGGTGATCCTAGTGCTCCATGTGTACTCCGGTGTCCCTAGTGCTCCCTGTGTACTCCGGTGAACCTAGTGCTCCATGTGTACTCCGGTGACCCTAGTGCTCCCTGTGTACTCCAGTGACCCTAGTGCTCCCTCTGTACTCTGGTGACCCCAGTGCTCCTTGTTTACCCCAGTGAGCCTAGTGCTGCATGTGTACTCCGGTGACCCTAGTGCTCCCTGTGTACTCCGGTGATCCTAGTGCTCCCTGTGTACTCCGGTGACCCCCATGCTCCCTGTGTACTCTGGTGATCCTAGTGCTCCATGTGTACTTCAGTGACCCCAGTGCTCCCCATGTACTCCAGTGATCCTAGTGCTCCCTGTGTACTCCGGTGACCCCCATGCTCCCTGTGTACTCCGGTGACCCTAGTGCGCCATGTGTATTCCAGTGACTCTAGTGCTCCCTGTGTACTCCAGTGACCCTAGTGCTCCCTCTGTACTCTGGTGACCCTAGTGCTCCTTGTGTACTCCAGTGAGCCTAGTGCTCCATGTGTACTCCGGTGACTCTAGTGCTCCGTGTGTATTCTGGTGACCCTAGTGCTCCCACTGTACTCTGGTGACTCTAGTGCTCCCTGTGTACCCCTGTGGCCCTAGTGCTCCCTGTGTACTCCGGCGACCCTAGTGCTCCCTCTGTACTCTGGCGACCCTAGTGCTCCTTGTGTACTCCAGTGAGCCTAGTGCTCCACGTGTACTCCGGTGACCCTAGTGCTCCATGTGTATTCTGGTGACTAGAGTTGAGCGAACACCTGGATGTTCAGGCTCAGTGGGTTCGGTCGAACTTCGCGAAAAAGTTTGGGTTCGGTACCAAACTTGACCCAAACTTGACCCCGAACCCCATTGAAGTCAATGGGGACCCAAACTTTTTCGGCACAGAAATGACTGTAAAAAGGAGGGCTGCAAAAGGATTTTAGAACAATAATCTGTCCCTTACAGCAACAGCAGGAACCTGACCCTATAGGAGTAGGAGATGATTTTAGAACAATAATCTGTCCCTCTAAGCAGTAGACTCTACCTAGTCCAGTCAGATCGTTCTGTAATGCAGGATGAGATCTGCAATCTGTCCCTCACAGTGCTGGCAGCATCCTCTCCCTACACTAGCTAGAGAGCATGTGACATGCAGCACTACGTGACTCCAGCTTATAAAGAGGCTGGGTCACATGATGCACTGGCCAATCACAGCCATGCCATTAGTAGGCATGGCTGTGATGGCTTCTAAGGGCAAACCAGTGAAACGATTGTTGATTGGCTGCCCTGCAGCTATTCAACAGGCGGGATCAAATACCTGAACCCAGAACCCGAACCCAAATTTTTTTTTAAATGTCTGAGTTCGGTCCGGGTCATGGACACCCCAAAGTTCGGTATGGACCCGAACTTTACAGTTTGGGTTCGCTCAACTCTACTGGTGACCCTAGTGCTCCCACTGTACTCTGGTGACCCTAGTGCTCCCTGTGTACCCCGGTGACCCTAGTGCTCCATGTGTACTCCGGTGACCCTAGTGCTCCATGTGTATTCTGGTGACCCTATTGCTCCCTGTGTACTCTAGAGACCCTAGTGCTCCCTGTGTACCCCAGTCACCCTAGTGCTCCCTGTGTACCCCAGTGACCCTAGTGCTCCCTGTGTTCTCCGGGGACCCTAGTGCTCCCTGCATACTCTAGTGACCCCAGTGTTATATGCATACTCCAGTGACCCCAGTGCCCCCTATGCACTCCAGTGACCTCAGTGCTCTTTGTGTACTCCAATGACCCAAGTGTTCTCTGTGTTCTCCAGTTATCCTAGTGCTCCCTGTGTACTCCAGTAACCCCAGTGCTCTCCATGTACTCCAGTGATCCCAGTTCTCTCCGTGTACTCCAGTGCTCCCTGTGTACTCCAGTTACCCTAGTGCTCTCTGTGTACTCCAGTGACCCCAGTGCTCACTGTGTACTCCAGTGACCCCAGTGCTCTCTGTGTACTCCGGTGACCCCGTTCTCCCTGTGTACTGCAGTGACCCCAGTGCTCCCTGTGTACTCTGGTGACCTCAGGGCTCCCTGTGTACTCATTTGAACCCTTGACTCCAACAAACTTTGTGTCTCCAGCAACTCCAGTGCTCCCTGTGTACTCCAGTGACCCCAGTGCTACTTTTGTACTCCAGTTCTCCCTGTGTACTCCAGTTACCCCAGTGCTACCTGTGTGCTCCAGTGACCCCAGGGCTCATTGTGTACTCCAGTGACCCCAGTGCTCCTGTGTACTCCAGTTACCCCAGTGCTTTCTGTGTACTCCAGTGATCCCATTGCTCTCCTTGTACTCCAGTTACCCCAGTGCTCCCTGTTTACTCCAGTGACCCCAGTGCTCTCCGTGTACTCCAGTTACCCCAGTGCTCTCTGTGTACTCCGGTGACCCCGTTCTCCCTGTGTACTGCAGTGACCCCAGTGCTCCCTGTGTACTCTGGTGACCTCAGGGCTCCCTGTGTGCTCATTTGAACCCTTGACTGCAACAAACAATTGTGTCTCCAGCAGCTCCAGTGCTCCATGTGTACTCCAGTGACCCCAATGCTACTTTTGTACTCCAGTGACCACAGTTCTCCCTGTGTACTCCAGTTACCCCAGTGCTACCTGTGTGCTCCAGTGACCCCAGGGCTCCTTGTGTACTCCAGTGACCCCAGTGCTCCTGTGTACTCCAGTTACCCCAGTGCTTTCTGTGTACTCCAGTGACCCCATTGCTCTGTGCAATCCAGTTACCCTAGTGCTCCCTGTGTACTCCAGTGACCCCATTGCTCTCCTTGTACTCCAGTTACCCCAGTGCTCCCTCTGTTCTCCAGTGACCCCAGTGCTCTCCGTGTACTCCAGTTACCCCAGTGCTCCCTCTGTTCTCCAGTGACCCCAGTGCTCTCCGTGTACTCCAGTTACCCCAGTGCTCCCTCTGCTCTCCAGTGACCCCAGTGCTCTCCGTGTACTCCAGTTACCCCAGTGCTCCCTGTGTGCTTCGATGACCCCAGTGCTCCTGTGTACTCCAGTTACCCCAGTGCTCTCCATGTACTCCAGTTACCCCAGCGCTCCCTGTGTACTCCAATTACCTCAGGGCTCCCTTTGTACTCATTTGACCAAATGCTTACTGTGTACTCCAGTGACCCCAGGGGGCTTACCGGAATCTGGAAGCCCCCTTTGACAAGGGGGCCCCCAGATACCACACCCCGCCCTAAGTGTGGGGTACATAATACTCCTACACATTCACTAAAAATCGTAAAAAGTGAATAAAGACACAAAAGCATTGTCCCCCGTGTAGATCCATCATCAATCACGACGCCAGCGCCACCACCAGCCCTGGAACAGGAGATAAAAAAGATGCAAAACGCATCAAAAATGAATGTTCAAAAAAACGCAAAACATGCCTGAAAACCGCATCAGCCACATAGACGTGAACCTAGGGTTACTGACTGGATCACCAGATGAAAGAAAGAAAACAAATGCAGCCATCACATCTAAGAACTGGTAAGCTGCAATATAAAAAAATGTTTGCTTTGGGGAAGTTTAATACGGCTTTAAAAATGCATAACATTCGACCAGAGCGAGCGATGAAAGCGTTACAGCGCCCTTCGGCTCGCACAGTCACCTATCTGTTTAAATGACGAGGCGAGCTGTCCTTTCTCAGTTTCTCTCTGCGGCACGAATCCCTGATTCACCCTGACACATCCTTCAGCAGACATAAAACCGCGGCTTGCAGAATGAGGTTGGCACGCCAGGTTGGCAGGCGTACAGGACGCCGCGCTCACCCTCTCCCGTCAGCCTGCAAGGATCCAGGAATTAGAGAACGTCTAATGTCATCTCCGCCATTAGCACAGCCGGGGCTGGAAAGGAAGCCCCCGGTGCATCTGCTGCAGTATTGCATTGCTGGCTGCATTGCGGCGACTGGAGATCCGGCGCCGCTTCTGCCGCATCAAATGTCTGCGTCAAAATGACAAACGCAACGCCAGCCAAAAAATAAACGCCGCTTCCATCCAGGAGTGATATTTCATCCTCGGTAGAAGCAGCAGATTTTTATTTTGTCCATGCTAAGTGTAACGCCTCCAGGTATTTATTACCCCTTACATCCTCTCCAGAACGACAGCGCCATCTTTATTCAGGCATCAGCCAGGGTCACCATCTACTTCCTAGACTGAGATGCCCGCTAGACATGGGCACTGCTGAAAAATGTTTTTTTTTTTTTTCATTTTTTTTGTTTTGTTTTTCGGCTCATTCGTTATGATCGTTATTTCGAACAAATTCGTAAAAATTCGAAATTCGGTGCATTCCACCCGTATAGATGCGGTATTCGTAATTTGGTACGCTTGATTCGTATAGATGCGGTATTCGTTATTTCTGTAACTCGTATATTCGGATAAATTCTTGACATGAGCGGATAGTTCCGTTCCGAATTAAAATTCAGATGAATTTTCATTTTTCGGAAATTCGGATGTATCCCAACCTCCAAATTACAATAGTAGCAAATTTAAGACGAATCCAAAATAACAAAAAAAAAAATTTGGACGAAATTCGAACTCGGACCATTTTCAAATAATTTTCGAATACTTTTCGAATAGTTTTCAAATGCGAAAAGTTTTCAAATTCAAAAAGTCCTCGAATTTGAATTGTTTTCCAATTTCCAAAAAGAACAAAACAGAATAGAAAACAAAAGTAATAGAACAGAAAAAACAAACAAACAATAGACTATAAAAATTCAGATGAATTTTTGTTTTTTTGGAAATTCGGATGTATCCGAATTTAAAATAATCCGAAATAACAAAAAAATTGGACGAAATATGAATTCGAATAATTTTCAAATCGTTTTCGAATACTTTTCGAATTTGAATAGTTTTCAAATTCGAAAAGTTTTCAAATTCGAAAAAGTCCTCGAATTTGAATCATTTTCCAATTTCCAAAAAGAACAAAACAGAAGAGAAAACAAAGGAATAGAACAGAAAAAAAAACAATAGACTAGAAAATTCAGACGAATTTTCATTTTTTCGGAAATTCGGATGTATCCAAATCTCCGAATTACAATAGCACAGAATTTAAACAAATCCGAAATAACAAAACAAAAATTTGAATGGAATTCGAATTCAAATAATTTTCAAATCGTTTTTGAATACTTTTCGAATTTGATTAGTTTTCAGATTTGAATAGTTTTTAAATTGAAATTCAAAAAGTCCTCTAATTTGAATAGTTTTCCAATTTCCAAAAAAAAACAAAATGGAATAGAAAACAAAGGAATGGAACAGAAAAAAAAGCAATAGACTAGAAAATTCAGCCGAATTTTTGGAAATTAAGATGTATCAGAATTTCTGAATTACAATAGTACAGAATTTAAAAGAATCCGAAATAACAAAAAAATTTGGAAGAAATTCGAATTTGAATATTTTTCAAATAGTTTTCGAATACTATTCGAATTGTTTTCGAATAATTTTCAAATTCGAAAAGACCTTGAATTTGAATAGTTTTCCCATTTCCAAAAAGAACAAAATAGAATAGAAAACGAGGGAATAGAACAGAAAACAAACAAACAATAGACTAGAAAATTCAGATGAATTTTTGTTTTTCGGAAATTCGGATGTATCCAAATTGCAATAGTACCGAATTGAAACGAATCCGAAATAACGAAAAATTAAATTTGGACGAAATTCGAATGCTAATCGTTTTCGAATACTTTTCGAAATTCGAATCGTTTTCAAATTTGAACTCAAAAAGTTTTTAAATTCCAATAGTTTTAAAATTCGAATTTGAAAAGTCCTCGAATTTGAATTAGTTTTCCAATTTCCAAAGAGAACAAAATAGAATAGAAAACAAAGGAATAGAACAGGAAAAAGGCACTACACGTTGTCTGTGATATGGGCGGGAGACATGGCCAGGTCATACGCGGTTCCCGGGCAGTGAGTACCTTCCCTGGACCGGCGCTAGCCAAGGACGTTCCAAAATGGTGCGGTTGTGCCCGATGTTGCGCTGCATCACTTCCGCCCGCTTGGATCGCCCAGATTCCATCTGTCACCTGTTCTTGGCCAGTGTCCAGGCACTGCACGTTGTCTGTGATATGGGAGGGAGACACGGCCAGGTCATACGCGGTTCCGGAGCAGTGAGTACCTTCCCTGGACCGGCGCTAACCAAGGACTTTCCAAAATGGTGCGGTGGGGCTCAATGCGCTGTTGCGCTGCGTCACTTCCACCCGCTTGGATCGCCCAGATTCCACCTGTCACCTGTTCTTGGCCAGTCTCCAGGCACTGCACGTTGTCTGTGACATGGGCGGGAGACATGGCCAGGTCATACGCGGTTTCCGGGCAGTGAGTAACTTCCCTGGACCGGCGCTGACCAACGTCTTTCCAAAATGGTGCGGTGGGGCTCAACGTGCTGTTGTGCTGCGTCACTTCCGCCCTCTTGGATCACCCAGATTCCATCTGTCACCTGTTCTTGGCCAGTGTCCAGGCACTACACATTGTCTGTGACATGGGCAGGAGACATGGCCAGGACCAAGGCTTTTTTTCAGCTGGAACTTGGTGGCACTCCACCACCTCTGTCTCAGGACCTTTGCTCCCTATCACTTGCAAATACAGAAGTCTGGTTTCTTTGTTTACAAGTGACAGCTCGTCCCCCAATGGCTCCTACGGATCTGATGTCCTGGGTGGCTCCCACTGAATGCAGAATGGGGGACAAGGGAGATGCAGGTGCCCGGGAAGCAGTAAGGTGGTAATGTGGTTGAGTTCTTGCACCTATAAGCTCTGGCCAGGACAATGCCAAGCTGTGGTTTCCAAAGCAAGCAAAATCCTTTCTTGTATTAAGAGAGGTATGGACTCCAGAGATAGAGACATTATTTTGCCCCCCTGTACAAATCATTAGTAAGACCTCATCTGGAATATGCAGTTCAGTTTTGGGCACCAGTTCTCAAAAAGGATATCGGGGAACTGGAGAAAGTGCAGAGAAGGGCAGCCAAACTAATAAGAGGCATGGAGGAGCTCAGCTATGAGGAAAGATTAGAGGATCTGAATTTATTCTCTTGAGAAGAGGAGATTAAGGGGGGGGGGGGATATGATCAACATGTACAAGTATATAAGTGGTCCATATAGTGAACTTGGTGTTGTGTTATTTACTTTAAGGTCATCATAAAGGACAAGGGGGCACTCTTTACGTCTAGAGAAAAAAAGATTTCATCTCCAAATACAGAAAGGTTTCTTCACAGTAAGAGCTGTGAAAATGTGGAATAGACTCCCCTCAGAGGTGGTTTTGGACAGCACGGTAGATTGCTTTAAAAAAAGGCCTGGATTCTTTCCTTAACCGGTTCCACACTGCCTACCATCTATTTACGGCGGCAGTGTGGACGCCGGGCGCGAATCGCGGTAAAAAAGCGGCAATCTGTAAGTGCCCGCTAGGGACCGATGTCCTCCGGCGAGCCGCAATGAGCAGCCTCAGGCGCTGTTAGTGGGGGCATGGGTGATCTACTGATCCCTGTCACTGGGATCAATTAGATCTCTTATGCCCATGGTAGCCCAGCCCCCTCACAGTTAGAACACGCCTAGGGAACACAGTTACCCCCTAGATCTCACCCTGCAAGTTAACCCCTTCACTGCCAATGGCATTTACACAGTAATCAGTGCATTTTCATAGCATTGATCGCTGTATAAATGCCAATGGTCCCAAAAAAGTGTCAAAATGGTCCGACATGTCCGCTGCAATATCGCAGTGCCGCTAAAAATCGCAGATCACCGCCATTACTAGTAAAAAATAAAAACCCCAGAAATGAATTCTCACCATCCGTAAACGTGGCCACTTTTACACAAACCAATCAACAAACGCCGATTGCGATTATTTTTATCACAAGTATGAGGAAGAATATAAATCGGCCAAAACCGATGAATAAAATGTTTTTTTATATTTTTTTTTTTTATTTGAATTTTAGCAAAAAGTAAGAAATTTGTGTTTTTTTACAAAATTGTCGCTCTTCTTTTGTTTATAGCGGCGATCAGAAAAGACGCAGAGGGGATCAAATACCACCAAAAGAAAGCTTTATTTGTGGGGAAAAAAGGACGCAAATTTTGTTTGGGTACAACGTCGCACAACCGCGCAATTGTCAGTTAAAACGATGCAGCAACGAATTGCAAAAAGGGCTCTGGTCCTAAAGTGTGAAATCCTTCCGGGGCTGAAGTGGTTAATGTAAATAATATAACTGGGTACTGATATTTTTAGGTAAAGTTGATCCAAGGAGAATCCGATTGCCGCTCGGGGGATCAGGAAGGAATTTTTTCCCCCGCTATAGCAAATTGGATCATGCTTTGCTGGGGTTTTTTTGCCTTCCTCTGGATCAACTGTGGGTGAAGGATTGTATATGGGATTGTTTGGTTATATATAATTTTTCTATTTTTTTTTGGTTGAACTGGATGGACTTGTGCCTTTTTTCAACCTAACTATGTCACTATATACGCAGTTCCTGGGCAGTACCTTCCCTGGTCCGGCGCTGACCAAGGACTTTCCAAAATGGCGCGGTCGGGCTCGGCGCGTCACTTCCGCCCATCTGGAACGGAGCATGCGCGTTGAAGCCTAAACCTTTGTCCGCGCCTCGCTGGTGACGTCACACGCTGGTGGGGTGGAGGGACTATTTGAGCGGAAGACCACCGCCATTCAGTCTGGCAGAGACACAGGGACAGAGACGGAAGTATCTCTCCAAGCTACATGTGCAGGATTCACTCTATAAAAAGTGAGGTCCTATCCCCTTCCCTACCCGGAGTGACATGACTGATGGGTACTTGGCCATGAATGGTGACTGCTATTATTGGGCAGCTACCATCCCACTGGGTTTGCCGTGGCATCCACTGATTCCACTCCTGGCTATTTGCTTTTATTTTATTCCCTTAGATGAATTACCGCTGCTCTTTATATACATTTTTCCCTAGAGCCATGGCTATTCGCGTGTTAAATCTACAAAGAGAGGGGTCCTATTCATCTAGCATAGGACTACCATCAGGGACCTCAGTCAGTCGCTTTATTCTGTGGGATCCTCGCTACTTCAGTGGGGATCAACCACCCAACTATTCAGCCTGTTTAGGCGTTCATCTGTTCCCCCATGCATCCTACCTGGGGCTGTGCTGTCGGTCCTATTTTTGAAACGCGCTGGCAATACCATTATAGATAATGATGAGTATGTTATTTATATACAATGCTCACATCATATTACTATTTCAGATCATTTTCCCTCTATGGTCATATTCTGTCCAATGGGCTCTGAGGCTTGAACTGTTTGAAGCCTGTAATTATTCCTACCTTCTCCGCACTGCCATGTTTTCCCGATTTTCAGGAAAAGCCGTAATATAAGCCCTGCCCCGAAAATAAGACCTACAACGATTTCAGGGAAGCCCGTAATATAAGCCCCACCCCGAAAATAAGACCTACCCCGAAAATAAGACCTACCCAGAATTTCCAGGAAAGGCAGTAATATAAGCCCCACCCGAAAATAAGACCTACCCTGATTTTCAGGAAAGGCCGTAATATAAGCCCCACCCGAAAATAAGACCTACCCCGATTTTCAGGAAAGGCTGTAATATAAGCCCTACCCCGAAAATAAGACCTACCCCGAAAATAAGACCTGCCACGATTTCAGGAAAGGTCGTAATATAAGCCATACACCAAAAATAAGACCTACCCCGAAAATAAGACCTACACAGATTTTCAAGAAAGGCCACAATATAAGCCCTACCCCAAAAATAAGACCTACCCCAATTTTCAGGAAAGGCTGTAATATAAGCCCCACCCAAAAATAAGACCTACCCCGATTTTCAGGAAAGGCTGTAATATAAGCTCTACCCCGAAAATAAGACCTACCCAGATTTTCAGGAAAGGCCGTAATATAAGTCCCACCCCAAAAATAAGACCTACCCCGAAAATAAGACCTACCCGAATTTCCAGAAAATGCAGTAATATAAGCCCCACCCGAAAATAAGACCTACCCCGACTTTCAGGAAAGGCCGTAATATAAGCTCTACCCAGAAAACCAGACCTACCCCGAAAATAAGACATATCCCGATTTTCAGGCAAGGCCGAAATATAAGCCCCACCCCGAAAATAAGACCTGCCCTGAAAATAAGTCCTGCCCCGATTTTCAGGCAAGGCCGTCATATAAGCCCCACCCCGAAAATAAGACCTAGCCCGAAAATAAGACCTGCCCCGATTTTCAGGCAAGGCCGTAATATAAGCCCTACCTGAAAATAAGCCCTGATGTAAATTGCTTGTAAACTGCTAAAATGCTCTCTATTACAGTAGTATATGAAAAAGGTGCGTGTTTCTGTTACTGTAACACTGTAAATACTTTCTTATAGCACCGCTCGACGCTCAGCTGATCTCCCACTGATCTTCCCTTCTATGCTCCTGGCTGTCACTCAGCAGGGGATCTCGGGTCCCCCCCTCCCTCTGCAGTGCTTGGAGCAGGGAAGAGGGCTCAGGCAAGTCATGGAAGTGCAGAGCAAAGCTATAAGAGGGTATTTGACTCAATTATGTTACAGAAACACCTTTTACATTATATACTACTGTAATAGAGAGCGTTTTACAACCACTTTAACCACTTCAGCCCCGGAAGGATTTCCAGCTTTAGGACCGGAGCCCTTTTTGCGATTCGGTGCTGCGTCGCTTTAACTGACAATTGCACGGTCGTGCGACGTTGTACCCAAACGAAATTTGCGTCCTTTTTTTCCCACAAATAGGGCTTTCTTTTGGTGGTATTTGATCCCCTCTGCGTCATTTCTGATCGCCGCTATAAACAAAAGAAGAGCGACAATTTTGCAAAAAAACCCAAATTTCTTACTTTTTTCTAAAATACAAATCCAAAAAAAAAATATAAAAAAACATTTTTTTTCATAGTTTTTGGCCGATTTATATTCTTCCTCATATTTGCGATAAAAAAAATCGCAATCGGCGTTTATTGATTGGTTTGCGCAAAAGTGGTCGCGTTTACGAATGATGAGAATTCATTTTTGGGGTTTTTAATTTTTTTTTATTTTTTACTAATAATTGCGGGGATCTGCGATTTT
>BLSH010022427.1:694134-714188 GCA_018402905.1 Glandirana rugosa
CCCCCCCCCCCGTCAGGAGAGCAGCCGATCTGCAGACCTGAGCAGAGGAAAAGCTGATAAACGTCTCTTCCTATTTACACTGTGATCAGCTGTGATTGGTCACGGTTGATCACATGGTAAAAGGCTTCAGATCGAAGCCTTTTACTTCAGTCGGTAATGCGGTGAGTCAGACTGACCCACGGCACCACCGATCGCCGCGATCGCGGATTATCCTGAGGACGTCAATAGACGTCCAGTCAGGATAATGAACCCCCCGCCCGGACGTCATTTGTCTATGCGCCGGGCGGGAAGTGGTTAACACACAGCCATGTGAGTATTTAAACCATGAATGAAACAAACACGGAGGCCCCTTTCACACTTGTGCGACCCGGTTTTACCGCAATTTTTTTGCCGCGGTTTTACTTTAGTCCGACTTTCTTGCAACTTTGGCTCAATGAAAACCTATTACAAAGTTCTACAGAAGTCGTACAGAAATCGCATCTACATTATTCAGGTGAGACTTTGAGGGTTTAACATTGAAGTCTATGGACCTCAAGTCGCATCAAAGTTGGGCCAAAGAAATGCAGGGACTACTTTGAAGTCGCACAGCTATGAACGGTGCTCATTGGAAATCGTGGGGGGCGACTTTGCAGTCCCAAGTCGCAGGACAAGTCGCATTATGTGTGAAAGGGGCCTAAAACAAGGCTAATAAAGAAAATAAATAAAAACAAAAACAAAACAAATAACCCCGGGGAACCACAGGAACCCCCATAAAAGGATGAAGTCAAAATATAACAAATTAGAGCCAAGCAATGCTGTAAAAAGTGAACAAAGCCTAAGGCTCCATGCACACTGTATCTCAAAAACGACCGTTTTTGGTCGTTTGGGCGTTTTTTGTTAACAGCCCAAAAACGCCACTTTATTTTATCCTATGTGCCCATGCACACATGGTCGTTTATTATCTTTTATCAGCAGTGGCATTTTTGGGCTGTTATCTGAACGCTCTGAATTGGCGTTTAACCACTTAAGGACCGGAAGGATTTCCAGCTTTAGGACCGGAGGCCTTTTTGCGATTCAGCGCTGCGTCGCTTTAACTGACAATTGCGCGGTCGTGCGACGTTGTACCCAAACGAAATTTGCGTCCTTTTTTTCCCACAAATAGAGCTTTCTTTTGGTGGTATTTGATCCCCTCTGCGTCATTTCTGGTCACCGCTATAAACAAAAGAAGAGCGACAATTTTGCAAAAAAAAAACAAATTTCTTACTTTTTGCTAAAATACAAATCCAAAAAAAAAATATAAAAAAAACATTTTTTTTCACCGTTTTTGGCCAATTTATATTCTTCCACATATTTGCCATAAAAAAAATTGCAATTGGCGTTTATTGATTGGTTTGCGCAAAAGTGGTCGCGCTTACGGATGATGAGAATTCATTTTTGGGGTTTTTATTTTTTTTTTATTTTTTACTATTAATGGCGGCGATCTGCTATTTTTAGCGGTACTGCGATATTTCAGCGGACATGTCGGACCATTTTGACACTTTTTTGGGACCATTGGCATTTATACAGCGATCAGTGCTATAAAAATGCACTGATTACTGTGTAAATGCCATTGGCAGTGAAGGGGTTAACCTGCAGGGGGCGCTCTAAGGGTTAACTGTGTTCCCTGGGCGTGTTCTAACTGTGGGGGGGCTGCCCTAACAGGAGAAGGGAAGTGATCACAGCCTTCACGTACAGGAAGGCTGTGATCACAGCCCTTCCCCCTCACACAGAGCGGAGGTCCGTGTTTACATACACGGACCTCCGCTCATTCGCTCCGGGGGGGCCATCGTGGGTGGCCGGCGGCCCTCCCCGGACACAGTGAGCGCGCGGGCGCGCCTCTGGCGGCGCGCGCGCGCTCACTAGGCGCGATCACGCGGTCGCCGTCATATGACGGCGATCCGCGTTACAGAGCCACTTTGCCGCCGTCAATTGCCGATTGACGGTCGGCAAGTGGTTAAAGGTCGTTCTCCTGACCACAAAAAACGCCAGACGCCGGTAAACGCTGGTTTATCGGCGTCTGGCGTTTTTTGCAGTCAATGGATGCCAATGAAGAAAGAAAAAAAACGCCAAAAAACGCAGACGCCGAAAAATGCTGCTAAACGCCGGTAAACGCTGCTTACAAAACACTGCAAATAGAACGTTTTGTGAGCAGCGTCTCCTGCCCGACGCTGAAGAGCCCAGATAGCGTCCAGTGTGCATGGAGCCTCATTAGGTGATTGTAAAGTTTTCTTTTCATTTCTATTAAAATAACAAACATGTTATGCAGATGCTCCTCATTTAATGACTGACCTGTTTAACAGCCGCACGGACGTACGACCAGCGCTCCCCACCCAAACGGCGCCGTACATCAACGTATTGTACAGAATTTTCGATTGTTTTCTGTACTTATGCAAATTAAAACAACGCCATTGAGCTGGAGTTTTGTGTTCAGACTTTTTTTTCACAATACAGTACAGTAGTTAATAATGCTTAAAAAATTGATTACTTGTGGCTCCTCGTTTAACGGCCAGTTTGTTTAACGACCTGGTCGTTGGAAAGGAACCTGGTCGTTAAGTGAGGAGAGCCCCTACTTACCTCTTCCAGTTGGTTTTGCACAGAGCAGCCCGGATCCTCCTCTTCTTGGGTCGCTGGCTGGTGATTCCGGCCCCTCCCTCCTGTTGAGTGCCCCCCACAGCCAGCAGCTATTTATGGGGGCACCCAAGCCGAGCCACAGCTCCGTGTGTCCATTCAGACAAGGAGCTGCCCCCCGGCCCCACCCACTCTCTCTCCTTATTGGCTACCTGAGTTTGATTGACAGCCAATGGCGCCACTGCTGTGTCTCAGCCAATCAGGAGGGAGAGTCCCGGACGGCCAAGGGACTCGGACACATCGCTGGACTGAGATGGGGATCAGGTAAGTATTGGGGGGGGTGGGGCTGCATACAGAAGGCTTTTTATCTTAATGCATAGAATGCATTAAGATAAAAAAAAAAAACATTCTGACTTTACAACCACTTTAAGGTTAGGTTAGGATTAGGAGTTACGGTTAGTGGTATTCATTATTTATTTTAGTTTATTATTTTAGAGATAGGGTGTTAATACTACTACTACTACTGCTACTACTAATAATAATAAGAATAGTAAATTAATAAATACATGTAAAATAAATACACAAATAAATAAAAACAACCATAAATAAATAATAAATAAATTCAATAAATGAATACTAAGTAATAATAAATAAATAATGAATCCCTACTCCTAAACCCTTAAAAAAATGTATCTATCTATCTATCTATCTATCTATATATATATATATATATAAATAACTAAACACAAAATAAATAAATACATAAATACACTACAATACATTATTATTATTATTATTATTATTAATATTATTATTATTTTATTTTTTGTTCAGGTTTGGGCATTTACTTATTATTATTATTAATAATAATATTGATGTAATATTTTTTAATGTTAGGGGTTAATTATTATTTATTTATGTATTATTTACATATGATTAATTTATTTTATTTTTTATGATTTTTAGCTATTTGTGTATTTACAGTATTTTATATTAATATGTTGATATATTATTACAATTTTTTTTTTTTTTTTACATCTTTTCGCTTGGCAGAAAATTGCGCAAAAACGTGCGAAACAATGCGCGAATGCGCATAAAAACACGCGAATGGCGCATTTCCATTTATTTGCCCCATGTTGTAAAGCGCTGCCTAAACTGTTGGCGCTATATAAATCTTGTATATTAATAATCATTTCTATGAGAATAAAAACGCACCAAAAACGCTAAAATCTGCCCGTTTCAAGCTACAAGAAAAGATCCAGAACTTTTTTGAGTTTCAGGCGTTTGGCTTCAGATGACCTGGAGTGAAGATGAGAACCGTCTCCATAGAGAATCATTGATTTTTATTTCTCCTCCAGGGTTTTGCAGCTTCAAACTTCCAGCTAAAAAATAGCTGAGCTGTGATTGGGGACTCAAAAGATGACGCAATCACCTAACCACTGAGATCACACAATCACCTGTAGCCAATAGCCCCCTAAGGGGTGGCTGGTAGATGTGGTTCACCTGTCCCTCTGCCCTCAATCACACACTTTTCCATGCATCTGGAGTCACAGAACAGGCCGGTACTTTGTTTTTGTTGTTTTATTGAGGGAATAAACTTGGATAGGATAGGGATGACAGTGGGATGACCAAAGATCAATGATACAGGGCCATGCTATATACACCGCTGTATATACACTCCTTCTTCCTCCAGCACTGACACTTACTCCTTCACTGTTAGGCCTGAAGGGAAATTTATCAAGCCTCCATTACATCTTCTTCCACCCTAGCTAGCACATGGTGAGGCCTACACTTCTTTGTCAGCAGGACCTCCGGACCACCCATTACAGGCAAGGGCCACGGGCCCTCATAGTGTAAGGCCAAGGGCCCTCAAAGTGTAGCTAAGTACAAATGTGCTAGCTGGGTCTCTATTGACTACTTCTCCCAGCCCATCCTCTTCCAGGCCACTCCGGCCTACCTCAATGTCCAGAGACATCGCTCCCCTGACTGGCTCCTCCACCTTCCATAGACCGTCCACTGTCTACTCCCAGCCTGCTCCAGTCCTCTTCTCCAGCTCACAGGCACCGGTAGATCCTACAAAGAGTCTTTCCTGTAGCATCTCTGTTGCTCTCCTGCTCCCTTGTGCTGCTCCAGGATCTCTCTCCACTCCTGGCTACACCCAAGCCACTCCGCCTCAAGGTCACCCCCCAGGCTGGGGGCTCCCAGGTGAGGCCTCAGCAACCTCTGATACATCTCCACTCTTCCACCCAACACTCTCCTCCCCCTAGCTAAAACTGAAATTGTTAAATGTTGGTATTGATATTAAAAACATGACTGATCATGCCAAAAAAAATGTCTTTTATTTAAGAATAGTGATCAGGGCCAGTACAAGTGGTGGGCAAAAGGGCCGGCTGCCCTGGGCACAGAGTCTATTATAAGGATAGGGGTGCTGCAAGTTCCTTCTACTATAAGGCTGACAGGAGTAGTGACAGCATCACTACTTCTGTCAGTGCAGCGCTGGAAGCAGCAAGAAGAGGAGGAGAGAACTGGAAGGAGGTCAGGCTGTGCTCTCTCCCCCCTCCTCATAAGCTCACACATAATGAAGCGGAGGGGTGAAATTTGGCATCTTTGCCCTGGGCACTGGATGAACTTGTCCTGGCACTGATAGTGACCATATGGAGCCATTTATTATCACATAGTTGTTTGGCTCCTTTTTAAATCATAATGATAACAGAAATCACCCAAATGGCCCTGATCAAAGGTTTCCATCCCCTTGAATGTTTGGCTTTGGTACACACAAGGTGACACACGCAGGCTAAAATGGCAATTGAAGCGTCATTTCCCACATATGGGGCTTTTTAACCACTTCAGCCCCGGAAGGATTTCCAGCTTTAGGACCGGAGCCCTTTTTGCGATTCGGCGCTGCGTCGCTTTAACTGACAATTGCGCGGTCGTGCGACGTTGTACCCAAACGAAATTTGCGTCCTTTTTTTCCCACAAATAGAGCTTTCTTTTGGTGGTATTTGATCACCGCTGCGTCATTTCTGATCGCCGCTATAAACAAAAGAAGAGCGACAATTTTGCAAAAAAAACCAAATTTCTTACTTTTTCCTAAAATACAAATCCAAAAAAAAAATATAAAAAAACATTTTTTTTCACCGTTTTTGGCCGATTTATATTCTTCCTCATATTTGCGATAAAAAAATCGCAATCTGCGTTTATTGATTGGTTTGCGCAAAAGTGGTCGCGTTTACGGATGATGAGAATTCATTTTTGGGGTTTTTAATTTTTTTAAATTTTTTACTAATAATGGCGGCGATCTGCGATTTTTAGCGGTACTGCGATATTTCAGCGGACATGTCGGACCATTTTGACACTTTTTTGGGACCATTGGCATTTATACAGCGATCAGTGCTATAAAAATGCACTGATTACTGTGTAAATGCCATTGGCAGTGAAGGGGTTAACCTGCAGGGGGCGCGCTAAGGGTTAACTATGTTCCTTGGGCGTGTTCTAACTGTATGGGGACTGCCTAGCTGGGGAAGGGAAGTGGTCACAGCCTTCACGTAAAGGAAGGCTGTGATCACAGCCCTTCCCCCTCACACAGAGCGGAGGTCCGTGTTTACATACACGGACCTCCGCTCACTCGCTCCGGGGGGGCCATCGCGGGTAGCCGGCGGCAATCGAAGCCGCCGCACACGCTCCCTGGCCCCCCCTGGACACAGTGAGCGCGCGGGCGCGCCTCCAGCGGCGCGCGCGTGCTCACTAAACTCGTTCCCGCAGCCGCCGTCGTATGACGGCGATTTGCGGGAACGAGCCACTTTGCCGCCGTCAGATGCCGATCGGCAGTCGGCAAGTGGTTAAATTGCAATTGGTGTCTGTGTATAATTAGGCAGTGAGTTTGTTTGTTTTCACAGGGATGCAGGCAGGGCATCTGAGCAGGCTAGATACTGAGCCATGGGGGGCAGAAAAGAACTGTCAAAAGACCTGCGTAACAAGGTAAAGAAACTTTATATAGATGGAAAAGGAGATAAAAATATATCTAAAGCCTTGAATATGTCAGCCAGTACTGTTCAATCATTTATTAAGAAGTGGAAGATTCCGGGATCTCTTGATACCAAGCCAAGGTCAGGTAGACAGGTAGTCAAGTTCTTCCACCCAAGCTCGCTCATCTATGTCTTTGGGGACTGGTCCAAATAATTTGGTGGAGGGGGGATTATGGAAAGGGGTTGTACTAGAAAAACTCTCATGCCACAGTTAATTCAACCTGGAAGCAGCATCTATTTTAACCTTACAAAGGGAAAATGATCGTTTTATATGCACTGGGGAGTCCTGTGCTAACAGCGCTTGTTAGGTTGGTAATAAAACGTGGATCCTCTTAAACATATGTGTTGTGTATATAATACTACATAAGTGATATTGTGCAATAAATTAGACCAAAAATGCAATATGCCCCTATAAAGTGCAAGTGCTCTATTGCAATGGGGCCCATAAACTGGTGAATGATCAATAACTTAAATTCATGCAGACATTGTCCACTATATATATCTCATGAATTGCATTGTGCAATGAATCAAATGCTTTACATAACAAACAATTCCCAACCAAATAAATGCTTATATGTGCAATAATATTCATGCTCCCAAGACTACTGGCAGTCCAGTTCATGGTAACTTAATATTGTGACAGTGTCAAATCCAATAACGTGACCGTGCATACATAATCTTCTTAAAAGTGCTTGTGCTTCCAACGTGCCGACACCACTGTGCATAAACAACGGGTACAGGTCCCTACTTACCAGACCTCATTGACCCTCTTGTCCTATGATAGAGAGAGGTCAAATCGCGCTTATGGTCTGTATCACGACCCTGGGTCCTCGATGTTCAGGCTTTGTTCTAATTAAATGTTATGGATCCTTCCTCAGTGTGTCATGGAATATTCATGGAGAAAGAAGGGACAAACCTCTCATTGCATCGTATGTTAAGAATCTCTGGCTTTATTTGCCAAATAAAAACAGTACATCGTTGTTTTCTCAATAGCCCAGAGCTCTATGGGGCGTTACCTAGCGCACCTTGCGTTCCAATTGACGCGTTTCGTCACTTCAGCAACGTCTTCAGAAGATGTTGAGGAAGTGACGAAATGCGTAACTTGGAACGCAAGGTGCACTAGGTAACGCCCCTAGAGACGCTCATTTGGAATGCACGCTGACACACTCGTTCGGAGAGCTGCTGCTTCCATTGGTGCTCTGTGCTATTGAGAAAACAACGCTGTGCTGTTTTTATTTGGCAAATAAAGCTGGAGATTCTTAACATACGAAGCAATGAGAGGTTTGTCCCTTCTTTCTCCATGAATATTCCATGACACACTGAGGAAGGATCCATAGCATCTAATTGGAACAAAGCCTGAACATCGAGGACCCAGGGTCGTGATACAGACCATAACGTGATTTGACTTCTCTCTGTCATAAGACAAGAGGGTCAATGAGGTCTGGTAAGTAGGGACCTGTACCCGTTGTTTATGCACAGTGGTGTCGGCACGTTGGAAGCACAAGCACTTTTAAGAAGATTATGTATGCACGGTCACGTTATTGGATTTGACACTGTCACAATATTAAGTTACCATGAACTGGACTGCTCAGTAATCTTGGGAGCACGAATATTATTGCACATATAAGCATTTATGTGGTTGGGAATTGTTTGTTATGTAAAGCATTTGATTCATTGCACAATGCAATTTATGAGTTATTTATAGTGGACAATGTTTGCATGAATTTAAGTTATTGATCATTCTCCAGTTTATGGGCCCCATTGTGAGCCAGGCCTTCTCATCCAACATCAGTGCCTGACCTCACAAATGCGCTTCTGGAAGAATGGTCAAACATTCCCATAGACACTCCTAAACCTTGTGGACAGCCTTCCCAGAAGAGGTGAAGCTGTTATAGCTGTAAAGGGTGGGCCAACTCAATATTGAGCCCTACAGACTAAGACTGGAATGCCATTAAAATTCATGTGTGTGTAAAGGCAGGCGTCCCAATACAATATAGTGTATATAACAAACCACAATCTATTCCCTTTAATCAGGTGTCCTAATTTTGTCAGTATAAATATTCATCCTGGCTTTCCTAAGAGTGGTTTAATAGCATATCCTAATGTTCCCGACTTAATTGCCTATACTAACAGCTTAAGCTTAATTGCCTTTCCTAACTTTCCAGTTTAATTGCTTATCGTAACTTCTCTGGCTAATTGCCTGTCCTAACTTTTCCAGCTTAATTCCTTGTCCTAATCTTCCTATCTTAAATGTATATTCCTGATTAAGTAGCACCTTCTTGAGGTGCCTAAAGGCATTAGAAAATGCTGGCCCCTTACAGTAAAACCTTTGTATGTCTGTAAGTCCGACCACAACAGACATCTCCTGTTCTGTTTCAAATGACGCTTTATGCATTGACATACCTCCAAAAGCCCAGTCTGTCCAAACAGTATGGTCAGCTGCTAACTTAGCAATATCCACGGGCAGCTTAACTTCTTCAATAAGACACAGAAGTTGAATCCAACACAATTTTACTTCAGATAATTGCAGTACAGATTATGTTATTCCATTCTTCTGAAGTGTAAGAAAACAATGCCTTTCCTTAGCCCTTTCCCTGTGTAGTTCTAACACTGACTGAGGGAACATGGTATAAATGGGTTGGGACATCCTGAGTTCACGTGAAACAGGGTAGATGACTGTGGTCGTCCTGAGGTCGCAGGAAGCTAGTTAGATGACTCTGGACATCCTGAGCTCACAGGAAGTGGGTTAGATGACTCTGGTCATCCTGAGCTCACAGGAAGTGGGTTGGAAGACTGTGGTCATCCTGAGCTTACATGAAGTGGGTTAGATGACTTGGACATCCTGAGCTTACAGAAAGTGGGTTAGATGACTTTGGACATCCTGAGTTCACAGGCAGCTGGTTAGATGACACTGGTCACCCTAAACTCACAGAAAACTCAGGTCATCCTGAGCTCACAGGAAGTAGGCTAGATGACTCTGGTCACCCTGAGCTCACGGGAAGTAGGTTAGATGACTCTGGACATCCTGAGCTCTCAGGAAGTGGGCTAGATGACTCTGGTCATCCTGAGCTCACACAAAGTGGGTTGGAAGACTGTAGTCATCCTGAGCTCACAGGAAGTGGGTTGGAAGACTGTGGCCATCCTGAGCTTACATGAAGTGGGTTAGATGACTCTGGTCATCCTGAGCTCACAGGAAGCTGGTTAGATGACACTGGTCATCCTAAACTTACAGCTAGCAGGTTAGAAGATTATAGTCATCCTGAGCTCAAAGGAAGCAGGTTAGATGAGTCTGGACATCCTAAACTCACTGGATTCTGGTTAGATAACACTGGACATCCTGAGTTCACAGGAAGTGTGGTAGATGACTCTGGTCATCCTCAGTTCACAAAAAGTGGGTTAGATTACTCTGGTCATCCTGAGCTCACAGGAAGCTAGTTAGATGGTTCTGGACATCCTGAGTTCACAGGAAGTGGGCTAGATTACTCTTGTCATCCTGAGCTCACAGGAAGTGGGCTAGGTGACTCTGGTCATCCTGAGCTCACAGGAAGTGGGTTGGAAGACTGTGGTCATGCTGAGCTTACAGAAAGCGGGTTAGATTACCATGGACATCCTGAGCTCACAGGAAGCGGGTTAGATGACACTGGTCATCCTGAGCTCACAGGGAGTGGTTTAGAAGACTATAGTCACCCTGAGCTCATAGGAAGCAGGTTAGATGATTCTGGATATCCTGAACTTATAGGATTCTGGTTAGAAGACTATAGTCACCCTGAGCTCATAGGAAGCAGGTTAGATGACTCTGGATATCCTGAGCTTACAGGATTCTGGTTAGTTGACTATAGTCATCCTGAGCTCACAGGAAGCGGGTTAGATGACTCTGGTCATCCTGAGCTCACAGGAAGCGTATTAGAAGACTACAGTCATCCTGAGCTCGCAGGAAGTTGATTAGATGACTAAATAACAACAGAAATAATTTAACCCGAAAGAGAATTGTTGCTAGATTGGGCAAACGTGAGTCTGTGCAGGACAGCAGCAGATAACAGGTGAGTAATAAACTATTGTGATATTGGGGGTTGTTAGCTCAGTGGTAGAAGCAATTTTAGTATCCATGCCAGTCCGAACTGTGATTTAGTGCTTGATGGCCCATATTTGTGTGGCATCCTCACAGTTAGTGTAGGTTACTAGGTTAATTTAGTTTAGCTTCTCTGTAATCATTGGATTGATTGTTCTGGCTTGCTCAATGTTTCACAGGCTGCTGGTCTGATTGATTCCCCTGCATTCTAGAGGGTTCTAGATGTACAGTTAGAGGAAGAATGGGAGAGCAGCTTGAATATTTATAAGGACCCAGCCAATCTCTAAAAAGGTGTGACCAGTAGGTGGCTGGAGAACCCATACATAGTCTGAAGCCTGGAGTGGTGATTGTTTGATCCCGGGTTCAGCCATACCAGAGGAGTCCCCTGTTGGAGGGGCTCCACCCCTCTTGGCAGTCTGCTGGGGGCGCTGAATGGAAGTCATCGAGGTCTCAGCTACAGTCTAAGCTGGGGGACCAATTTTTCAAAAGAGTGGGCTTTCGTTTCTTATGGTTTGGAGAAGCTCATTGAAGGATACGCGGTGGAGATTGGAAGGAAGCTTGTTCAGTGGTCCTCTGGCATCATCTGTGTGTCCCTCACTGAGGAGTGCCCAGTGGATATCAGAAGGAGGCAGCTGAAGATCCTGTGGCATCGTGAGTATAGACCTAAACTTTGTGCCTAGGAACTGTGTTCTCAGTTCGACAAAAGGAGCAAGTTCTAGGCAAATTTACCAGCACGTAGTGAGCTTTGTGGAAGCTTTCTGTCAGGATAGTGAGAAGAAAAGAGTCTTAAGTCAAGTCAGTTCTTGCTGGATACCCCATGTTTCTTCCCTCTTACCCATCTAAGTTCATATCAACAATAAAATTACAAAAGACACCCCCCGACTTTTCATTTCAGCCAGTGAGAAAGAAGTAATACTATGTGTCTGGCTGTACATGCACTGAATTTGGAGGATCTCCCTGGGAACCACTCTTATATAAAGGGTTCGTAGCCACCTGAGTCTGCCCACCCCGTGACATATATGGCCATATATGGAGTGCAGGAGGCCCTTATTTGGATGGATGGAACTCCGTCTATTCCTATGGAACAGCGGATGGACATGCACAACCCCCGTACAGGGCCACTGGCTAAACTTATAAACTTAGAGGGATACCGGCCTGGGGTTCCCAGTCACCTGGCACAGAATAGGGTGTGGGGGGGGGCAACCAATTTTTTACACCACTGGATGGGACTGGTTTAACTCTTTATAATCTGGGGCAAGAGGAGCTTGAGGGAAGAGGATTATGGAAGGCATAACCTACAAGACATGGTTTTATAGGGTATAGCTTGTATAGTGTGCCCTCTGGGGCTAGACCCAGTATAGATTTCCATTTAGACTGAGGAGGAACCACATTTAAGGGGACCTACAGCTGAGGCGTATGGAAGTACTGGATGGTATTGGCTTATATTTGAACCTAGACTGTTCAGGCATACTGATGGCTGGTTAAAGAAGATGAGGCATGCTTATATATGGAAGAACTGTGTATCTGTTCTGGTTACAGTAAAGTGTTAAAAAGCCTGATCGTGTGGACATTCAATTATTTCTTGAGGTGGTCCTCAGGCCAAGAGCATGTGAGTAATCAAGATGGTGCAGTTCCTCCAGCTACAGGTAGGCGGTACCCCATACCATTCCTGATACAGGAGGGTGGTGGGAGGTGCCCTTGGCCACCATGACCACTGCTGGCGGTTTATCAGGGCCTCACTTACATGTTGACTATTGTCACTAAGACTGATAATGAAGGAAAATGAATTAATTAATTTTGAGTTGTCACCAAAACAGGAATAGAGAGGAAATTTGTCAATGGGGCACTTCCAGTAACAACTGTCTACCCTATAGGGTTGTAACCCTTCCTTCTTTTTTTAGGCTAAAACTAAGAAAAAGTTTTGGCTGGACATACACTTTGTTGTCCTCCAGCTGTTCCAGCTTGTTGGCATGTTCTAACATTGCAGGCTCAACTGAATTAGTGGCCACCAGTGAAAAAGAGAACAGCATTTTATGGGAATAAAATGGTGTCGTGTCTTTTGAAATTCACCCCGACTCTTATAAATCCTGGAATCCTGAGAGGAGCCGCTGCTATGTTAGAGAACAGAAGGACCGGTTACGATGAGCTACAACGCCGTTCTCTCCATCCTGATAATCAGTCATTGGCTGAAACTTAACTGCAATCTTTTTATAACTCACATCTCAGGCCCAGAGGGTTATGTCCTCATAAAGCTGCAGAATCGTTATACTTCGTCTATATATCTTAAATGATGTTCCTCTGTCTCCGAGGTACTAGTAGTGCTCTATATTGAAGTGGAATAAGGTGGAATAAGGACAATAGTGGTGCTGTGAATATTGTTCTTTTGAGGAGTGTGGCACCAGAGAGATTGGGTAATCTACAGATAAATCTCATTTATAGGTTGTAGCGGGACGATGGCTGTTCCCCAACATGAATCTGTTCTAGAATGCAGAACAGGATGGAACTAAATATAGCCAATGCCCTGCTGACAATAACTTAAAGGGGAACTGCCTTAAAAGGCAGGAAATATATTTTCCCTTCGTTGCCAGCACTTTTCAGGGAGAAGATCTGGAGGCCGCCCAGGACCCCCAGGGAGCCCACACTAGACCACCAGGTAAGGGCATACAGTGCACTGTAGGGATGGCACTGTGCCATCCCTAACAGTGCTATATGTACCAGTATCCACCAGTGCCATGTACCAGTGCCCACCTGTGCCACCTATCAGTGCCCACTTGTGCCACCTATCAGTGCCCACCAGTGCGACCTATCAGTGCGCAGCAGTGCCACCTATCAGTGCCCAGTGCCACCTATCAGTGCCCATCAGTGCTGCCTATGAGTGCCCATCAGTGCCGCATATCAGTGTCACCTATCAGTGCCCATCAGTGCTGCTTATCAGTGCCGTCTATCAGTGCCCATCAGTGCTGCATATATGTGCTTCATCATCAGTGCCACTTCATCAGTGCAAATCTGTACTGCCTCATCAGTGCCCGTCAGTGTAGCCTCATCAGTGCCCATCAGTGTAGCCACATCAGTACCCGTCAGTGAAGGAGAAAATGTACTTATACAAAGTTTTCTGACAGAAACAAAGAAACACTTTTTTTTTTCAATATTTTTGGTCTTTTTTAGTTATAGTGCAAAAAATAAAAACCGCAGAGGTGATCAAATACCACCAAAAGAAAGCTTTATTTGTGGGAACAAAGTGATAAAAATTTTGTTTGGGTACAACGTCGCACGACCGCGCAATTTGTCATTCAAAATACAACAGCGCTGAAAGCTGAAAATTGGTGTGGGCGGGAAGTGTTCTAAGTGCCTGTTATTGAAGTGCTTAAACAGAAGCAGGCAGGAGCTGGTGGCAGAAGGAGCAGGCAGCCACATTTGCCGATCTTGTTTGTGCAGTGGTGCGCAGTCATGTTGGAACAGGAAGGGGCCATCCCAAAACTGTTCCCACAAAGTTGGGAGCATGAAATTGTCTAAAGTGTATTGGTATGCTGACGCCTTAAGAGTTCCCTTCACTGGAACTAAGGGGCCAAACCCAACCATTGAAAAATAACTCCACACAATAATCTTCCCTCCACAAAATGATTTGGACTACTGCACAAAGCAAGGTCAATAAGGACATGGATGAGCGAGTTTGGGGTGGAGGAACTTGACTGACCTGCACAGTCCTGACCTCAACCCGATAGAACATCTTTGGGATGGATTAGAGCGGAAACTGCAAGCCAGGCCTTCTCGTCCAACATCAGTGACCTCACAAATGCTCTTCTGGAAGAATGGTCAAACATTCCCATAGACACTCCTAAACCTTGTGGACAGCCTTCCCAGAAGAGTTGAGGTTGTTATAGCTGCAAAGGGTGGGCCAACTCAATATTGAATCCTAAGACTTCAATGCTATTAAAGTTCATGTGCATGCAAAGGCAGGTGTCACAATACTTTTGGTAATATAGTTTAGTTCAACTGGAGCTGGGTATGGGTGGAGGTAAAGTTCCGAGAGGTTATCCACAGCTGGGTGTTGGTGGATCCAAAGTCCCTGTCGACCAATAGAGAGCAGGGCATGGGAAGCTGTAAATCCTGATAGATCAGCCAGAGCTAGGCTTGAGAAGGTCCAAAGTCCTGATAGAATCACCCACAGATGAAAAAGAATAGATTGAAAGTCTTGATGGACCCATCTGAGAATTGGCAGATGGGTGATTGCAAAGTCCTGAGAAATTACCCTGGGATGGGTGCGGGGGGACCAAAAGTTATGCTTGAAAAGATCCAAAGTCCTAATAGATTCACTAAGGAGTGAAAAGGGGTTAACCAAATATCTTGATGGACCCACCTAAAGCTAAGCATGTTCAGATTCAAACTCTTAATGGATCTCCCAGAGCTGGTCGTAGGTGGATGCAAAGTCCTGAGAGATGACCCAATTCTGGATGTGGATGGAACCATAGTTCTGGTCATGGGTGGATGTAAATCCTGATTCCTGATAAATTCCCCAGAGCTAAACTTGAGAGGATCTGCATGGGTAGATCAGAACTCTTACTGGATCCTGCCAGAGTTGGTCATGGGTGAATGCAAAGTCCTGAGAGATTACCCAGGGCTGGGTGTTGGGGGACCCAAAGTTCTGGTGGATCCTGCAAAAGCAGGGCATGGGTAGATGTAAATCCTGATAAACCCCCAGAGTTATGCTTGAGAAGATCGAAAGTCCTAAAAGATTTACCCAGGAGTGAAAAGGGTTAATCAAAAGTCTTGATGGACCCACCTAGAGCTGAGCATGTTCAGATTCAAACTCTTAATGGATCCCCCCAGAGCTGGTCATGGGTGGGTGCAAAGTCCTCAGAGATTACCCAATGCTGGATGTGAGTGTAACCAAAGTTCTGGTCATGGGTGGATGTAAATCCTGATAAATTCCTTGTAGTTAGACTTGAGAGGATCCAAACTACGTATAGATTTACCATGAGCTAAAAATGGATGGATCACAAATCTTTATGGACCCACCTAGATTTGAGAATGGGCACATTCAAATTGTTGATGGATAAATCCATAGCCTGGCGTAGGTGGATCAAAAGGTCTGATAGGTCCATCCAGTGTTGGATGTGGGTGGACCCAAAGTTCTGGTGGATTCACCCAGAGCTGAGCATGGGTAGATGTAAATCCTTTTAAATCCCTCCAGTACTAGGTTTGAGAGGATCCAAGGTCCTGGTAGATTCATCCAGTGCTGGAAATGGATAGATCAATAATCTTTATGGACTCACCTCGATCTGAGCATTGGCGGATCCAAATTTCTTCTGGATCCATCCAGAGCCTGGCATAGGTGGATTCAAAGTTCTGATAGATCCACCCAAAGATGTACTGCACACGGATGAATCCAATGTTCTGATCCATCCATAGCTTATGGTATACCCTATCTGCATTGAGAGTCACTTCAGCCAGGACAGAACGCACCCATTAGCACAATGGATGAACAGAATGTCTTCTTTTAGGATTTCAATGGCTTCTTTGCTCACATCACAGTGGTGGAGTTCCACTTTAGTAAAAAATAACTATTTATGTTTAGTGTTCCTGATTTAAAAGACATCGTCCCCCAGCCTTTACGACTTCAGCTTTCCTGAACTCAATCTATACCGTACATCTTAAATATTCAATGAGAGAAATAATTTATGTCAATGTGATTTCCCATGGTGCACTGCTGATTAAGCACTATTGCACTTAATTGACTAAACCCCTCCGTGTGCTTTATTGCTCAATACTACATGTACTGCGCACGCCTCGAGACAAGACGGAGCAGAAAATCCTGGGAATAATTTTGCGGAGCTTAGCTGTAGTCTAAAGCTTGACATTTAAAAATTACAAGAATAATGGTTTTCATTTTTTTTTTTTCATTTTTGGCCAAGTAATGTCATTAAAATCACATCCTCGCTGATGTATAAGCTGGTTGTGCTGTGTTTTTTTTTATCTAAATTGCAGATTTTTAGGCAGCGTTTTAACATGATTAAAAAAAATGAAGAATTAGGGAGTTGCCAAAAAGCTTTCGGTTCTTGAAAATCAAAAGTGTAGAAAGGTTAATGAAATTGTGCAATTTTCTTATCAATATTCTAGATATGAACCTTATTGTGGCCAAGAGGGGAGGAGGAATTAAAGCAACCCTGTCATTATGATAAATTAAACCCAGCATGTAATTGTTTGCAATAGTTTTTATTTTTCAGTTTTTTTTTCCCCATTTATTTACACCTGGTAACTCAGTGAATACTGGGTGGCTACACTAGCTTCTCCTCTGTATCTATGGAGGGAACCATCAATGTCACCAAGTCAACTTCAAATATGCCTGCCTTTGTTCATCTTAATAAATAAATATAATTGGACATTAGCATACATCAAATTGCCATCAGGGGATCAAGAAGGAATCTGTTTCCCCCACTGGAGCAAATTGGATCATGCTTTATAGGGTTTCTTTGCCTTCCTCTGGATCCACTGTGGGTATAGGGTTCTGTATATGGATGTTTTCTATTATTTGTTTCTATTGGTTGAACAAGATTGATTGACTTAATAGGAAAGACACGTAATAGAGCTTACCGAACGCTTCTTCTTTATCTTCTCAGAAAGAAGCCATGACACATATGCTGGGGTTTGCCCTTGGATCTCATTTGCTTATTGAGGACTTGGGCAAATCTCAACACATTCCCCCCTTGGAGCACACACAGCCAGGCACACAGCATTTTTTTCATTCTGTCACTGGCACAAAAACAGTGTAGGGGTTCTTTTTAGGGTTTTTGTTGGGAACGATGAACTTGGATAGGGAAAGGGAGCAAGGGATACCCCGACAACTGTAGAACTGGATAACTTGAGGACTCCTCAACTTCTGGTTGCACTGCACAAAACTGCTGGCTGTACGGCACAACTCCTGAATGCCCCACAGGATCTCTATGCTGTTGGGGACCTGTACTCCTTCCACAGGTAAAAAGCTAGACACAGTCACTTTTCTTCAGCACTGGGATCATCTGTTCACGTAGCCAAAAGTTCATCAGTTGCTTCCTGCCGATATCCACCAGGGTCTTCCTAGTGAGGGAGATGTGCACTCACACCACCATATAACAGCTGGGCTCTTTTCCACCAACCTCCTCGTGGCTTTCTCCAGTGAGCTTTCTCCTGACCCAACTTGATCCGCTGACATGGATCTGCAAATAAGCCCCCCCCCAGCTAATTCTTGTTGGGATCTTTGTGTCTTCCACATGGCTTCCTCTAAGATCCTGCATCAGGGGGCAGAACTCCCTCACAGGGGTCCCCTGCAGGACTGTACCGAGGAACGTTGCATTTGCTGCTCAGGTTTTAGACAATTTATGGGCTCTCTCACCACCTTCTGGGCATACCTCTCCAGCGGCTGGCTGAAGTTCCATAAATATTCAGGCAGCCTGCTCTGTTCTGCCTCCCACTATAGTTATACATATCCTCTACAAGACAGGTGGAATAACAGAACAGCAGCCTCTGAAACTGAACAGCCCTAAATAATAATCATCTCCTGCTCCACTTACCAAATTTACCTCTACGGTAGAAGGGTGATATATATATATATTTTAATGTGACAACACTGAAGAAATGACACTTTGCTACAATGTAAAGTAGTGAGTGTACAGCTTGTATAACAGTGTAAATTTTCTGCCCCCTCAAAATAACTCAACACACAGCCATTAATGTCTAAACCACTGGCAACAAAAGTGAGTACACCCCTAAGTGAATATGTCCAAATTGGGCCCAATTAGCCACTTTTCCTCCCCAGTGTCATGTGACTCGTTAGTGTAACAAGGTCTCAGGTGTGAATGGGGAGCAGGTGTGTTAAATTTGGAGTTATCGCTCTCACTCTCTCATACTGGTCACTGGAGGTTCAACATGGTGCCTCATGGCAAAGAACTCTCTGAGGATCTGAAAAAAAGAATTGTTGCTCTACATAAAGATGGCCTAGGCTATAAGAAGATTGCCAAGACCCTGAAACTGAGCTGCAGCACGGCGACCAAGACCATACAGCGGTTTAACAGGACAGCTTCCCCTCAGTACAGACCTTGCTGTGGTCGACCAAAGCAGTTGAGTGCACGTGCTCAGCGTCATACCCAGAGGTTGCCTTTGGGAAATAGACGTATGAGTGCTGCCAGCATTGCTGCAGAGGTTGAAGGGGTGGGGGGTCAGCCTGTCAATGCTCAGACCGTACGCTGCACACTGCATCAAATTGGTCTGCATGACTGTCATCCCAGATGACAGCCTCATCTAAAGATGATGCAAAAGAGAGCCCACAAACAGTTTGCTGAAGACAAGCATACAAAGGACTTGGATTACTGGAACCATGCCCTGTGGTCTGATGAGACCGAGATAAACGTATTTTGTTCAGATGGTGTCAAGCGTGTGTGGCAGCAACCAGGTGAGGAGTACAAAGACAAGTGTGTCTTGCCTACAGTCAAGCATGGTGGTGGGAGTGTCATGGTCTGGGGCTGCATGAGTGCTGCCGGCACTGGGGAGCTACAGTTCATTGAGGGAACCATGAATGTCAACATGTACTGTGACATACTGAAGCAGAGCATGATCCCCTCCCTTCAGAGACTGGGCTGCAGGGCAGTGTTCCAACATGATAACAACCCCAAACATACCTCCAAGATGACCACTGCCTTGCTAAAGAAGCTGAGGGTAAAGGTGATGGACTGGCCAAGCATCTCTCCAGATCTAAACCCTATTGAGCATCTGTGGGGCATCCTCAAATGGAAGGTGGAGGAGCGCAAGGTCTCTAACATCCACCAGCTCTGTGATGTCATCATGGAGGAGTGGAAGAGGACTCCAGTGGCAACCTGTGAAGCTCTGCTAAACTCCATGCCCAAGAGGGTTAAGGCAGCGCTGGAAAATAATGGTGGCCACACAAAATATTGACACTTTGGGCACAATTTGGACATTTTCACTTAGGGGTGTACTCACTTTTGTGGCCAGCGGTTTAGACATTAATGGCTGTGTGTCACGTACCTGGTGGTGGAGTCTGACTTATGCAGTGGGCAACCTCTCTTACGACCCTGATTCCTGAACCCCTGGTAGTGTGGACAGGGAGCTCGGGAGTGCAGGGAGGCACGAGGGTCGGACTGGGTCACAGGTGGTGGTGTGCTGGTCCGTGAGGTGCTCGTGCAAGCTGAAGCGTGGTGGTGCAGGCCGGGTTGGTAACGGGCTGGCAGAGCAGTACAGATGGGTCAGGCTGAAGAGTAGTCGGGTGCAAGCAGAGTTCGTTAACTGGCGGGCAGTAAGGTACAAGGGAGCAGGCAGAAGAGTGGTCGTGGAAGCCGGGGTCGGTGCAGGCGGAGATCAATAGCAGAGTCAAGGCAAGCCGGGTC
>BLSH010022427.1:787103-808118 GCA_018402905.1 Glandirana rugosa
CCGTCACATCATATATCTAGATCACACGGGATATATGTTAGTCACGTCCCCGTCACATTCTTTTTTTTTTTTCTTACACTGCCCCTGCACTGATTGTATATAGGGCACACTAGATCTATATACTACACTGCCTGCACTGACTGTATATACACTACACTAGATCTATACACTTTACTGTCTGTACTGCCTGTATATACTCTCTATACTGTCTCTATATACAACACTGCCTATACGTCACTAACTAAACTAGCTAACTATCCAGTCTCCACGTTCACACACTACACATCGCCTCTGTTCAAGCAGCCTTATATAGTGTGGGGTGTGGACTGAGACCTCTGAGCCATGATTGGCCCTCACAGCAGTGAGCACTGTGATTGGCCAAAGCATGCAGGTTTTGGTTTATCGGGGGGCTCATCCCTAGTGAGCAAGTGGATTGTGAGCCAGTGCCAGAAAGGCTGAACAAACGCATAACCTGTAGACCCTTCCAGGACCCTGGTAAATGTCATCCAGTGGACCCCATACAGGGACTACAGGATAGCATCACTCATATAACATAGCATATGTTATTGTCAAACAGCATGTAAATGCCAAAAAAGAAATTAACTGCAGAAATACAAATCCTTTGGTAAAGTAACTGAGTCGCACAGTAGAGAACTCTTCAATTGTAAACACAAAAGAAGCAGACAGGGCAGACCCTTCTTTCCCATTGTACACCCTTCTGCAAGGGACAATTCCTTATAAAGGGATTTCAGAAGGTGGGGGGGTGCTAAAGGTTCTGTGTGGGAACACCCATCCAAAAGGTATAATACTGATGGGAGAAGGCCTAAATGACTGAAGAAACAATAATAATAAAAGCTTTCCTGCATACCCAAAAGTTACAAGATATCCAGTAAGGTTGGTGGGACAGGTGGCAGTAGTTGTACAGTATTAGGAGTATGCAGGATCCTGACATATCCAGAAAATTGCAGAAACAATATATTTGAGCTTATGGTGAAGAAGATACTTATATCTAGGCTTGGTATTCCCTCTAACTTCGGATATGGAGGTAATAAGCATCAAGTGGGTATCCCATCAGTTAGCTGTGGAAGCTACAATCAGAGGCCAGCATAGCTATTTTTAAACCAGTGCCCAGCCACCTGTCCCACTAGCTACCTATAACATAAGGCCCATGGTAGTCTACAAATTAGATGGAAAAACATGGTATGACAATTAAATGCTGTTGGCATATTGATAGATTCCTTAGAAAGGCCAAGGGGCAGGCCAGAGAAGAAGCATTATCAATAGACTAAAATTGATTGATTTGGAAATAGACTTAAGATGCATATTAACAGTAGGAAAAGAGTCGCCAAATCTGTACGCCACAAAATAGCATATAAAAAACCATAAGGCAATGAGCAGCATGCTCCAACAAGAAAAGAGGGGACACTAGTAAAACAGGTAGCATCAAGAAATGGCACCCAGCCAAAATCAGCTCACTCAGGAGCGTAGATTGAGGTCCAGTATTGGAGGACAGAAGAGATGAATTAATAGGTTGGTACCCAGAACTGGTCAGTGTGGTGTATGTCAAAGGCCAGTCTAACAGAGGTAAGTATGGCAGGTTGAGAGTAGATAGCATGGATGGAATGTACGATGGTCAGAAGATAGCATGGGATTTACCAGAATCTGGAACAGAAAACTCAATTGGTATGGAATGCCCAATCTCTCAGCAGGGTGAGCAGAGGTTTCAGGGCCCTCCTCTTCTCCAAGGTGTGATGGGAGAGGTCAGGTAGAGGAGTTGCGGTTATTGAGATATGGACTTAGTAGGAGTCTAGGCACTGTTCCTGAGTTACCAGGATATCTGATAGAAAGAAACAGCTCAGGCTCTGATATTAGAAGGAGCTGCCTGCAATTCAGCCTTCTACCCATGACTCTCCAACAGTGAGGAGCAAGAAGACACACTCAGTTGTTGCCCAGTTACATGTGATAGAGGCAGAGCAGGACTCGGGATTGGAGAGAGAGAACAGGTGCATGGTATAGCTGTGCCACTAGAAGCAGCAGGACTTGTCGGCATCTTGGTAGAGGAAAGGAACAAGCAGGTCTGATTCCCAAAGGAAAAATACTCTGAAATGCCTTGGCAAGGGGTTGAGGAAACAGTTTTGGGTGGGTCTCTGCAGGAGCTCAGCTAACTAGCTATTGCTTCCTCCATGAGCTGCCCTTGTTTAAACAAAGAGGCAGGGTATATCCGGTGATGTCATTTACTAAATATGGACATGACCATATTTGGTCAATTATGTCACCGGGTATACCTCAAGGCACCAGTGACCAAATATTGCTATATGTCTAAATATGTCTATTTTTGGTCTATGATGTAACCATGATAATCTGGCCCTTTTCATTAAACTCAGGGGGCTAGGAGCTGACATTTATGGTGAGCAGTATGCTAGACAAGTTAAAATAATGGATTTCTGGAAAAAATAGCATTAAATGTTCAGTTAAGTCTATAAAGAGGATCAAAGTATACATCCATGGAAAGTCTAGATTTGCCTTCTATGGTATAGTCCTGTGTTAACAGCATCCTTCAGTGACCTATTTGCCCTATAGGGAAACTGCAATGGATTCAGCAATAGTAAACACTAATCTCTCAAATGACTACAGATGTGAAAGCAACAGCTACAATATGTAGTCATTTAGTCCCCTGATGATTGAATTCTTAGGAATACGTCTAATAATGGATCATTTAAAATGGGACTCATCGGGGGGGTGTGGCTAGCTGAGCGGGAAGACGGACGTCTCAGGGAAGAGCTCAGAGGAGACCGATTTCCATACAGGGGAATCCTTGAAGTCGAGGACCGGGTGAGCACTCACAATCCTCACCACACCACATCAGCACACAGAGGAGCGGTCAAAGTTAAATCCGGAGGGCACAACACACCGACTGAATGGGGACAGGCCGTGCGGCGCTGCCTCAGACTGAGCCAAGCCGCCATCTTGAAAGGCTGAGGCCCGTGCAGCCCGGCATACACGGGGGAATCCTCAAGCCAGCGAGGATAGACTCACTACTCCACTCAGGGGGGCATTCGAGGGTAAATCTCAGTACCCTTACATTGCCTGGCTAAACATTCCCCCGGGCTGGGAGCTGCGTCGGCACTAGACTCTGCTCCGGTCATTACGGCCGACAAGGAGACCCACAAATCCACCTAATACAAAAAAGACCCAAGAAATCTAATCCTAATAGACCGCTGTGACAAACCAGCATCCTTGCAAACCTGCGGGGACCCACGGGGACCCGCGCTAATACCGACGCCGAAGACATCGGCTACGCAAGCCCGCGGCTTCAATGAGGCCTTAAACTCTACAGGCCCGGCGGCCATATTGGGACTCCAAAGACGACTGTGTAAAGGGGCATAGCATCACCCCTGAAAGCCTGCAGTACAACAGCAACATAAGACGTATACGATTATTCCCCACAGTTGTAACACTACCATCATAGTTGTTCTAAAGATAGTAAGGGTCAAACAGAGGGCGGCCATATTAGGACTCCCACTGACAGCTCTACGGTACCACCTGATGAAAAATAAAAAAGGGGCAAAGTATACAGGTCCCACAGATTACCCCTCTCTACGGATAAAAGGATTACATAAGGAAACAACAAAGGATTCCCATAAGCTGATAAACCAGCCCTGATGTCCGGCTAAAACCTTACATGCAGCAAGGGGGGAAAGATACACCAACAAGGTCCATTTCTAACTACACTCTCGCACGACCTTACACGATGTCCAGGAAAAGAACAGGAGACCACAAAACACAAAAACTGACCTCCCTATTTTTCAAACCGTCCCCATCAACTAATTCAATGAAAAAGGGGGTGAGAAAAGACGAAACATATACAGACCTCCCAGAGGACTACGAGGAAGACATACCACAGGAGACCGACTCTCCCCCATCCATGAGTCTTGAAGGGGGAAATCCCATCACAGGGAGTCCAGCCAAAGTAAGAATGCGTATTGACGTAATCAGATATCAGACCCGATCTCTAAAACCCTAGGGGGACAGATAATGATGAGTTCTACTATGGCTGCATTCCCTACTACAGGTCAACCGGTCATAGACACTACACTTAAGGAAATGCTCACTTCCCTTGAAACATCACTTATGTCAGACCTAACCTCTCTCTTCACGAAAGTTTCAACAGACATAACCCACATACAAGACCGTGTATCCTGTATTGAAACAGGGGTGGAATCGTGTGTTTCCACGGTGAATGACATCATTGACGCGGTGAATGAAATTAAGGAGGATCAATCATGGTTGCGGGCAAAAATAGCAGACCTGGAAGACAGATCGAGGCGCAACAATGTCAAGCTAAGAGGAGTACCTCAAGATCTACAAAGATATGCCAAAGAACTTATGCGCCTTGTCATCCCCGAAGCATCCCCTAGGGATATCATCATAGATCGCATTCACAGAATAGCGAAACCATCCCACTTGGCAGCTTCGGTGCCACGGGACGTATTAATGAGAGTCCATTTTTTCCAGACGAAAGAAAGGCTACTAACCGGGATGAGGAGAACGCAGGCCCTACCCCCTCCATATGAAAACCTACAAATTTTCCCAGATTTCTCCAGATACACACTTCAGTTGCAAAGAGATATGAACCCAGTCACGAAAGGTCTTCACAACCACAAAATCTTGTATAAATGGAAATACCCGGCCACACTACTAATATCAAAGCAAGACAACACGTTTAGAGTTGAAAATGTCAAAGAAGGTTTAAAGCTCCTACATCAATGGGGGATTCTTCCGGATCCACCTCTGGACCCCACTCATCTTCATTCTCCTTCTGAAGCACCGAAACCCCGACGCGAAAGAGAAAGACACACCTCCATGGACCACTAAAGTTACACTGTTGGGCAATTTGAATGCAAGGTTATTTTCCCCTCCTCTTCCGCTGCAGCTTACATGCGCTGCACTTAACCGCTCTAAAAACTGCCACCCCTAAAGGTGATCCTGCGAATAGCAGAAACATCACCACAGAAAGTTTTATTTTGTTTTCTTGAAGTTCAGATCGCACTCTCTCTTCAACTTCTTTTTTCTCATAGTGTTCTAGTAGAACCGACCTCTTGATTTGTCTGAAGATTCCACAGATTTCAACCTTACTCATACCATACTCTACTGAAGGCGCCACCACAACACACCGAGCCCTTGACCCAAAACTCCGGAGAATACGAAACTCCTCATTGTAAGGGCCTTTGCCTGTTGTGCCCATATCCATTGTGCAACATGCCTATATCCATTCTATCCATCAATGCACATGGCCTCAACCATCCTGCAAAGAGAAAGTCACTCTGGCAAACAGCGAGAGAAAAATGCAGCAATGTATTATGTGTACAAGAAACCCACTTTAAAAGCTCTTCTCCTCCCCAATGTACAAACAAAAAGTATCCTCACGTCTACACAGCCTCCCACTCTGAAAAAAAAAGAGGGGTACTCGTGGCATTTCGGAACAACGTCCTGTTCTCCCTTCACCAAAAAATTGAAGACCCCAATGGTAGATATCTAATTTTAGTGTGCACAGCCAACAGAATACAGTATACTCTGATCAACCTATATGCACCGAACACCCACCAAACTAAATTTCTTAACAAAGTCTTACGCACAGCAAAACCTATACAGCAAGGACAGCTCTTGATATGCGGAGACTTCAACTCCATCCTGGACACAGAATTAGATACCACCAGTGCAGCCAAGAGAAGGGGATCCCCTCTAAAACACCTCCTCCAGACCCATGGTCTTTATGACGTTTGGAGATGCCACCACGGGTCTGAAAAAGACTACACATACTTCTCTCCCTCATAGAATGTATTCTAGAATTGATATGTTTCTTGCTGATCAATGGCTTTTACAAAAAATATCGGCCTCTGAGATCCACACTATGACGTGGTCTGACCATGCTCCAATCTCTATCACGATTTCAGACTCATCCCAACGCCCCAGGGACACCTCCTGGAGAGCTACCAACTACATTTTACAAAATCCGGAATATGCCTCAGAATTAGACAACTACCTGGAAACCTACTTTTCAGTGGTCGACAGCTCCATGGTGTGGAACGCACATAAAGCGGTGATAAGAGGGAAATTGATACAATTAGCCTCTAGGTACAAAAAGCAGAGGACGCAGCATCTGAATAGCCTGACTGATAAGATAGCTAAACTGGAGGAACTAAACAAAAGAAACCCCAACCCCCAAACCTCTGCACTACTTCTACAACACAGACTAGACTTACGCACTCTCTTACTCCATTCCTTTGAAAAATCACAAAGGGCACGTAATGCACTTTATTATCACACAGCCAACAAAGCAGGGAAAACATTGGCCAACAAACTAAAAGAACAGAAGCTTAGAACCAACATAGACTATATTCACCACCCACATTCCAAAAAACGGCTTACAAACCCCCAAGACATAGCTGGCTCGTACAGCACCTATTACGCTGACCTGTTCAACCTACATAGGGACCCTACAACCCAACAACCAACACTAGACACCATAAATTCATTTCTAGACAAGATCAAACTACCAGTACTAAACCAAGACCAACTGGCAAGTCTTAACGAACCCTTCACAGAACTAGAGGTACGCAACACCATCAACACTCTTCCACCCAATAAAGCGCCAGGACCAGACGGACTTCCAGGGGAATATTACAAACATTTCCAACCATACACAATAACATGTCTGACAGGGCTGTTCAATGAGGCTGCCTCCTCTGCAAATTTCCCAGAAGAAAATCTTAAGGCACTAATTGTCACGTTGCCAAAACCAGGGAAGGAGCCGAATGAGACGCAAAACTTTAGACCAATATCCTTACTGAACGTGGATACCAAAATATATGCCAAAGCACTAGCCATTAGACTAAACCACATATTGCCCACACTAATTCATTCAGACCAGACGGGGTTCACTAAAGGCCGCCAGGCAGCTGACGCCACTAGAAGGCTAATTAATGTGATTCATCATGCAGAACTCAGCGGGACGCCTTCTCTGCTCCTATCATTGGACTCAGAGAAGGCGTTCGACAGAGTCAATTGGATTTATTTACAAGTCCTTAAAAAATTTGGCTTCACAGGACAAATATTGTCAGCCATATATGCATTATATACTAGACCCTCAGCCCAAGTATTTCTTTCAGGAACGTTGTCCAAAACCTTCCACATCACCAATGGCACAAGGCAAGGCTGCCCATTGTCCCTGCTAATATTTAATTTAACGCTTGAACCACTAGCAGAAAATATTAGAACCAATCACCAAATAGCTGGAATAGATATAGACAGACAAACACACAAAATCAGTCTCTTCGCGGACGACGTCATATTAATGCTGTCCAGTCCGGCTCATTCCCTGGCAGAGGTACGGAGGGCACTGGAAGATTTTAGTAAGGTCTCGCATTACAAAGCAAATGTAACCAAGTCCTATGTGTTAGAAATGAAAATGAATGCCACAATATGTAATCTTTTGCAAGCCCAAAACCCATTTGTATGGGCTAAAGATAGTATAAGTTATCTGGGGGTACAATTAACAAAATCGGTGAAGAACTTATTTACCACAAACTACATACCCGCTCTAGAAAAGTTGAAAAAGGATTCTAGTGCCCTATGCAGACACGAAATATCCTGGAGTGAAAGGTTAGCTGCCTTTAAAATGATACATTTACCTCAAATAATGTATCTATTCAGAACCCTTCCAATTCCCATTCCCAAAACATATTTCCAGTCACTACAGAAGGCCCTTAACTACTGCTTATGGCAGGGGAAAAAACCGAGATGTGCAAAGGAGACATTGGTGAAACATAAATATGCAGGAGGGACGGGGACAGTTGACTTTGAGGACTATTACATAGTGTCCATACTAGCACCACTTAGGGACTGGTTCCAACACAAACCTGCTAAACTGTGGAGCCATATGGAGGCCACATATATACCACAGTCACGACTAGGTGGATGGCTAATTAGCACACTGCTTGGTGCTAAAACCCCATTAGCGGCCCCTCCAACCGTCAAAGCAACAGCCTTAGCGTGGAAAAACCTAATAGAGAAACTGAAAATGCAACAGGGGAACATCCATCCCTCACTTCCAATAGAGACCCTCGAAATGGTCACCGCAGACCTGAACCTCAAAAATTGGAAATCCAGAGGTATAACGCACTTGAACAACCTCAAATCCAGCTCACAAATCAAATCCTTTCCAACCATTCAATCAGAATTCAAGATCCCAAATACAGAGATATTCACGTATCTGAGAATACGTGAATGCCTCAAAAAGATAACTCCCGAACTCTATTCAATGCCACCTGAGGTCTGGAAATTCTTCCATTCCACATCAGACACGAAAAAAGCTATCTCATTACTATATGGGAACATACAAAACAAACAAAAATTTGTAAAACAAAAAGCACACACATGTTGGGAAAGAGAAATGGGCACAACCTATTCAGAACAACAATGGAAACAGGCACTGAAATCTATTTGCCAAGCCACCCATTGTTCGACACTCTGGGAATTGGCATATAGAATCCATCTTAGATGGTATCTCACTCCAGCTAGGATAGCAAGATTCGACACCAACACAATTAATTCATGTTGGCGGTGTAACAGGTAAAAAGGGGACATTTTTCATATACTCTGGCATTGCACTAGGTTGCACGACTACTGGAAAACGATTTTCCAAATGTTACAGGACATAACCGGAGAACCACAAAAGGTCTCACCAGAACTGGGTATCTTGAACCTCACAATAGAAAAAATCTTGCCCCATTACAGAAACGTGGTGTCACACATCTTGCTAGCAGCAAGGCTCAACATCACGAGGCTGTGGAAAACCAACCACACTCCAAAAGTAGCAGATATGATAGACATAATAAATACCCACTGCAGTTACGAAATTATGCATGCTTCCAGCCAGGGCAAAATAGGTAAGGCCATTACTTCTTGGCATCCGTGGCAATCATGGGTATGCAAGAACCTACAAAGCTTTGTAGACAAGTGAGGAATCAAAGGAACCAAAATGGGGGGGGCAACTCCTCGAGACACAAACGTGATCCCAATGGGGGTGTCTGGGGGAGCCGCCCACCATCCCCTTTCCCACGGAGGAAATAGAGGCGAGCAGACTTACAATTAAAGAGGAAGGCGCCACCAACGACAGAGAGAGAGTCGGTATAGTTTCACGAGTTGACCTTCATAAAGGTACAAGTTACAGATTTATAGCTAGTATAGATAATCACACCAATTCAAGGCGACAGGAACGATGGAGCACGAACAACATGCTCCAAGGGAGGGGGTTATCAGTGAGAATTGAGTGTCAACATAGTAACATAGCATTAAGCGTTTGGTCATCACCGGCAGTATTGCATGAACAATTTTAAAGCAAGAAACATATAATCCCCATGAGTCGCAGAATTTATTAATGGATCTGCAAGTTGGACGCAATGACCATATGCGTAAGTCATAAGTAAGAACATTGACTACAAATGACTGCTATTGCATTGTCTAGAGTTGTTATGTTAATGCAAATGTATAAAGCTATAGCACGTGTTGTAAACAGCTCTTAAAAAAAAAAAACGAATAAAATATATTGAAACATAAAATGGGACTCATCTTAGTGAAGGTAAATGTCAACTGATTAGTAGAGTTGAGCGAACCCGGACTGTAAAGTTCGGGTCCTTACTGAACTTTGGGGTGTCCGGGACCTGGACCCGAACCCGGACTTTTCAAAAAAAGTCTGAGTTCGGGTCCGGGGTTCTGGTAATTTTACCAAAAGTTCTGAAAATTGCTGTAAAAAAGTCCAGGAAAGTCCTAGAGGTCTGCAAAAGGAAGGAAAATGGGGGTAAGGGTGGGACAAGTGCCCTACAAAGAAATGGGGACAGGGAAATAACTAAAAGCATTTTAAAAAAATAAAAACCTAAAAAAAGCAAAAATGGAGGTGGATGTGGACCATCTTCAAACTGGGTCTGAAAAGTATTAATTAACGGTAGAAGCCATATAACTGTTCTAAAATCATCTTCAAACTGTGTCAAAAAAGTATAAATAAGCCGGGAGAACCCATATCACTGTTCTGCAAACATCTGGAAACTGTGTGTGTCACTTTAAATAAAACCGGGACTAACTGAACTACTGTTCTGCAAACATCTGGAAAGTCTGTGTGCCACTTTAAATAAAACCGGGACTAACTGAACTACTGTTCTGCAAACATCTGGAAAGTCTGTGTGTCACTTTAAATGAAACCGGGACTAACTGAACTACTGTTCTGCACAACACTTCAAGTAGATGGGTGTTATACCATCTGGGCCTGGAGCCTTTCTTATCATTAGTCTCTGGAAGCTCTGTCTCACATCACCTTCACACCCCTATCCCCACCCACATCTAATAAATAGGAGACAGTAGAAGAGGAAGAGACAACTTCCATTTGTATGACTGGAAGTATGCTATCTAAATTGGAATTAGTATAGGGATATAAATGTAGGATCATCAAACCTACAGTAAAATGCTTAGGTCATTGGCTAGTTGACAGTTTTCTTCAGTGTAGCTGGTAACATTCTGCAGGCCCCTACATAGGGATGCTCAATGATTAGAAGAAAACATAATTTTTAATAACTAACTCCTCCTTGCTGCCTTGATCTCTTTTGTCAGCACATGTCTAGTCCAGTTATATGGGATTCTACTTCTACTGGCCAGCTCCTTAGTCTTCCAGAGCCATTTTAGTTTGTTAACCATGGCTTTCTGTTGTTAAATATTTGAAAAATTGGTAGGCACACACAGATCATCACAAAAACTGTGGTTGATGATGTTACAATGCCATAAAGTTTTTCCAGTTCTTTAGCCCGACCTCAAACACACTCCAATCAGTGCAATAAAAACAAGCATGTACTTAAACTTTCTGCATGTTGGCCTGGGAAACTTTACATTATACCTCATACAGTACTTACCAAAATAAAATATTCTACTGTAGCTGGTGTAGCTACTTAGAGGCTTCTGAGCTTAAAATGCCCTGTATAAGCATTAATAATAATTGGTGACACTAGATATCAGATATGTCATGTAGAAAAGTTAATCCTAACTAATACCATCTCATATAGATGGCCTTTTAAATCAGTGAATTCTCCCAAAGCCAATTAAAGGTAATGTAAAAAAAATATATGAATACCTAAAATTTTTAGTAATGAGAAATGTCATTTAGTGAAAGGACATAAATACAAAGGTGAACAGGTAGGAAATTGACAATATTATAAATCCATTCTATATGAAGTATATTGCTATAAAAAGATAATTTGCTAATAACGAGGAAAAGGTTGAAACATCAGTTCAGTGAATCACTGATATTTCCGAAGTGCTAAATTTGCACTTTCAAACTATCAAAATATTTCCACTCTAAAACTACTTTTCCAATGCACACTAAATAAAAGAAAATGAACAAACCTTTCATTACTAACAGCTTATAAAGATAACAAGTAAAGGTACATTTCATTCCATTTCACTTCTTGACAAGACGTGTTGCTTTGGTGTTTTTCATTTCAGTTGTTTTGACAAGGTATTTTTGAGATGGGTAGGTTTCATATCTCCACATATTCTCAAATGCAGGTTACTCTAAGTAATAGATGAAAGTAAATTGTAAAATCTATGCCCTTAATGAAATGTTATTCCTCTCAAACACTATTGTGTCTGTAATAAAAGCCCTTTAAATATTTCCAAAACATGAGAAAAACAAGAGGGCACTTACAGATATTGCAACAGCAATCATAAAAAAATAACACTTTAGATCTAGCTAAAAAGATTTCATGACTAGAGTATTATTCGGTGCTTATTCATAAAAAAAATTAAATTTTTAGGTCTCAGTTTTAACAATAAACTTTTAAATTACTTAATGAGGAAATGTTACATAGAACCAGATTGGGGTGTTTTTTTTAATTTGTCATACTGTTGCTATGCACAGTGTTTAGTGATTTTTTTTTTCATAAACAACATGAAGAAAGAGATGCATGTCTAATCTACAGCCCAGTGTCAGATAGGTATGTGTAGTATTCAGTGTGCATACAACATGAAAAACATACGAAAAACAAAAATTATTGCTAACAATCTTGTCATATCAAATACACTTTACTGGTAATTTGCACAACTTGTTGGTCAATCGATTTTACAGCTAATAAAATATGAGGTTTGGTGTGGTTTGAAAAGAGATTTTTTTTGACAAAGCAGGGAAATCACTCCTTTTTTAAATACTTAACTGCAAACTCTATATTAGTTTTAGGACCCTTGCACACAGGCTTTCCGATCAGGTCTGCCTGTCGGTTTTTCAGGCGGACCTGATCTGATGCTCCATTCACCCCTATGGGGCAGCGAATGTCAGAGGTGGCATGTCCGCTCACACCCGCTGCTATCCGATCTGATCCTGCCTGTGAAATCTGAATGGATGGAAACCCTATTCTCCATCCATCTGGAGGATTGGATAGGATCGTATGAAAATGGACAGGCGGTCCGTCTTCATCTGATCTCCCCATAGAGGAGAGCAGGGCTCTGACAAGACTGCCTCTTCACAGTGAGCAGAGACCAACCTGTCATCCGCCTGCTCAGCGGGGATCAGAGGAACAATCCTCTGCTGAGCAAAGCGGATGCCGTTGAGCAGACCGCCCGTGTGAAAGAATAGTATGGTTTGATAATGAAGCATTTTACATTTGGTGTTTGTTGTTGTGGCCAATTTCATTTAGTATTTAGTCATGCGCATCATGGATATAAATTATTTTTTTTATTCTTTATGGTGAAGATAACAGTAACATAATCTAGCAGTAAGCACAACTATTTACACACTTAAAACCAATGCTTTTCTGCTGGCAGGTATTAAAAAGATTTGACAGTATACATTGTAAAAGTAAAGCGTATGTCAGGTGGTGAGAAGGTGTCATAATCCCTCCTCATTGCTTGTCAAAAACTCTCTGAAAAGGGATTCAAATGCAGTCACTGTGTGTGAGTCCTTAAAGTCCTTAATGTAACACATAACTAAAACAATTGGATGTGACCAAGTAACTAGAACAATGGATGGCATGCTAATAATGATTCTCTATAAACCCCTTCTGCCATGTTCATGTGTAAATAATAAATGAAAATGATATGTTTCAAAAATATACTGTACACACTGTGGCCACTTGTGCACAAATCGTATGACAAGACAATCATTTAATAGCATAATAGAGAAGAACGCGTCTAGTGTAATTACTTATGCTTAAGACGACAATAATGATCCTTATCCATATAAGTACAATAATAATCACCCTGACCCACTGGTACATACTTTTCAATGGTTTTCTTTCCATATCGTTCAATCGTTCAATACAGCAGAACGTTTTGCAGGATCTACAGTGGTGACAGAACATTTTCAAATTGTCTCCTGACAATGTTCAAAATTCACTGCAAGTATAAGCAATATAGCAGTATGTCTTGCACTGCTGAATTTACAATAAGTTTAGGTAATGTAGAACTATACATAATCCAACATTATTACATGAATATATGAAATTTTAAAATAGCCACTTTGACAACAAAAGAATTTGTGTTTGCAATGTGGTGAGGTAATGTCATACAATTGTGCATTTTGCAACATCAATACATTTGTACATTTTAAAAAAGACATGGACAAACCCAAAAATTAGTTCATTGTCTCTTATATTTTACAAAACAACAGTTTCTGTTTACAAGGATTGTCAGGTAATGTGTCTAGTGTTTACTCCTTCAGAATAATTTACTACAGTAAAATAATCACATACCTTGCACAACTATGAAAAAGTAATTTTAATTATGTGCAATGTCACCCAACATAAAATTGTTTTAAATGTATTTTGTGTGTTGGTGTTCCAGAGTCACAGCTAGCTTATGGGTGTGTTTATGTATTCAAAATATAATTAGCATGACCTACTAAACAAACTTACTAGCTTTACAGTACATTCTGTTTGTTTACTAGTCACTTTCTGACACACTTGAAATTATTTTTTAAGGAGCAGAAGGAAAGGTGGAGGTAGATATGGTTGCAACAACAACAAACCACATATCAGTGCCACCTTTAACTGTAGTACTCCTGCTACTATAGGGAAAAGGGAATGGTTGGAATAGTGGCTGGTAGCAACAACACTAAATGTGTTTAGAGTGACAAGAGTCAGCCAGGACTGTTCTTAATTTTCTCCCAATGTTTTGTTAATTAGATAAGATAATAAAACTATCAATTGGCTGACTCTTCTATCTTGCGATTTAGACTAGGGAGATAGCATGACTAAAGGCCCATGCAGGGGCACATGAGACGTGATTCTGTAACACAAATGTAACAACAATGCAGGCCAAATTACCATTAATTAGCATGTTAGAATAGTGATGTGCGAGAAATTATGGGACACAGGTGTCAAAACGAAAGCTACTTACCAGTACAACACAGGTGGGCCCCATTAACCTAGGATAAGTACAGGAACTAAAAACCAAACATCAGGACCTCAACGAAGGTCAGCAAAAAGAGATAGAGCAACATAAAACCTTGGTGACTCATCCCTGTACCGTAGAACAATAGGAGGTTGTCGAGCATCAGCCGACAGCCTCTATGTTACAGGAGTAAAATAGTTAAGCAGATGAGAGCAGGAGAAAGAGTCAAGGAAGACAGAGGGGAGGAGGAATAGATGGAAGAGGTGGGAAGTCACAGGAAAGGGGAGGAGGTTCCAAGCCAACTTACAGCAGTAGGACATCCCGAGAGTAGGAGGGACTCATCAAATTGTAGGAGTAATGTGCAACCCAAGGGCTCCAAAGCCATTCACATTTATTAGCTCTGTCTAAGTAAATCTCCTCTATTTTAGCATGGATCATGAAGAAAATGCATTTCTTTTCTCACCTACGCATGTTGTGGTATGTATGCACACATTGGAAACAGTGAGGAGACACAAATTAACTAATATTCCACTAGATAAATCAAATAGATAAGACATAATTGTTCCACAACAATCTAGTAAAAACATATACAGCATATTATGCAAAAATCTTTAGATATTTACAGAGATATATACGTGTACAGTATAAACACAGAAACTAGAATATATGGAAAACCACTGAAATATTTACAGTAATTAGTATTTACATATGTACAATTAATATACACAATTATTTAAGTTGCTTTGTAATGGAGCTTTGTTCAAATGTAGCAAAAAAAAAAAATGATCCTAGCAATAATCATTCAACAGTTTAAATGTGTGAAATAATTGTTACAGTTTGCTTGTTATCAGCTTTTAATAGCTTATGGTTTGATGTGTCCTCTTTACAGAAAATTCATAATAAAAATGATATCATGTTATTTGTCACAGACATATGAATATCATTTCTCATTGTTTTAAAATTTCCTATGTAAGAGCATAGAGGTCTACCTGGACCAGTTTATTAACATATGGCCCACAGCAACCTTTCCTTGTCCATCTGGTGCAAGTCTACGAAGCATATCAACTGATATTCCTCCAAGATCATGCTGGCCTAAAATCTGAATAACATGAAATATTTAGAGAGGACAATTTAAATATATATATATATATAGTGTATATATACAGTATCTCACAAAAGTGAGTATACCCCTCACATTTTTGTAACTATTTTATTATACCTTTTCATATGACAACACTGAAGAAATTATACTTTGCTACAATGTAAAGTAGTGAATTACAGCTTGTATAACAGTGTAAATTTGCTGTCCCCTCTAAATAACTCAACCCACAACCATTAATGTCTAAACTGCTGGCAACAAAAGTGAGTACACCTCTAAGTGAAAATGTTCAGATTGGGCCCAATTAGACATTTTCCCTCCTCTGTGTCATGTGACTCGTTAGTGTTAAAAGGTCTCAGATGTGAATGGAGAGCAGGTGTGCTACATTTGGTGTCATCGCTCTCACTCTCTCATACTGGTCACTGGAAGTTCAGCATGGCACCTCTTGGCTAAGAAATCTCTGAGGATCTGTAAAAATAATTGTTGCTCTACATAAAGATGGCATAGGCTATAAGAAGATTGCTAAGACCCTGAAACTGAGCTGCAGCACAGTGGCCAAGACCATACAGCAGTTTAACAGGACAGGTTCCACTCAGAAAATGTCTCGCCATGGTCGACCAAAAAAGTTGAGTTCACGTGCTCAGAATCATATCCAGAGGTTGTCTTTGGGAAATAGACAGTGCTACCAGCATTGCTGCAGTGGTTAAAGGGGTGGGGGGTCAGCCTGTCAGTGCTCAGACCATACGCCGCACACTGCATCAAATTGGTCTGCATGGCAGTCATCCCAGAAGGAAGCCTCTTCTAAAGATGATCCATAAGAAAGTCCACAAATAGTTTTCTGAAGACAAGCAGACTAAGCACATGGATTACTGGAACCATGTCCTGTGGTATGATGAGGCCAAGATAAACTTATTTGGTTCAGGTGGTGTCAAGCATGTGTGGTGACAACCAAGTGAGGAGTACAAAGACAAGTGTGTCTTGCCTATAGTCAAACATGGTGGTGGGAGTGTCATGGTCTGGGGCTACATGAGTGCTGCCAGCACTGGGAGCTACAGTTCATTGAGTGAACTATGAATGACTACATGTACTGTGACATACTGTAGCAGAGCATGAACCCCTCCCTTTAGAGACTGGACCACAGAGCAGTATTTCAACATGATGACGCCCCCAAACACACCTCCAAGATGACCACTGCCATGCTAAAGAAGCTGAGGGTAAAGGTGATGGACTGGCCAAGCATGTCTCCAGACCTAAACCCTATTGAGCATCTGTGGGGCATTCTCAAATGGAAGGTGAAGGATCACAAGGTCTCTAACATCCACCAGCTTCGTGATGTCGTCATGGAGGAGTGGAAGAGGACTCCAGTGGCAACCTGTGAAGCTTTGGTGAACTCCATGCCCAAGAGGGTTAAGGCAGTGCTGGAAAATAATGGTGGCCACACAAAATATTGACACTTTAGTGGCGCATGTGTGGGAGCTCTGGGATGGACAATTAACCCAGGAGCTTCGCACCTACACCGGCCATCGGTGCCCTGGGCTCCTTTAGCGTCCAACAGGGTGAGCCAGAACGCAGGTGACCATTCCCCCAAGACCCCCTCCAGCTGCGGACACCCGGGATTGGTTCTGTGGCGGCTCCCAGGCTTGACCATTGCATCGCCGAGTCCCCCAGGGTGTACCAATATGGCCGCGGCCTAGCATATGGAACGGTCACAGCACGGCCCCATAAACAGCCCGAGGCCCGCTGTTAGGCTCCATACAAGCCCTATTACCTCCCAGGCGAAGGGGCATTCAGGGGCTACTGCACACCAGGCCTCCTCTCACTAGTCGTCTTTCCAGCAGCCGGGTGGACCAAGATGGCCGCCGTTGCAGCCTAAAGGACTATCTGAGCCTGGGAATCTGGATAAACCACCCAGTCTAGCCTGAAGAAGGGTGCTGCACCCCCCCCCAGGTCGACTGGAAAGGACCTTGGGCCTAAGAGACACGGGTTGGAAGCCTCCATAAGTGTCACCAGCCACTTGCTCCACATTCTGGAATCCTACGCAAACGGAAGGTAGGCCGAACATTGTATTTTCTATCTGAGAGACTGAGAAACCCCTCCTTAGAAGGGGACTAAGGAGTGTTCGAGAGATGCCTAACGTAATCAACATTATACCCCAATTTGGCCAGTGAGTCTCAAATCTCAGGGTGACACACATCCGGAGAGCCCTAACGTCTCCCTGAATGCAGGGTCAGAATGTTAGAAGATCCCTAGTGCCCCTGTTTACAGAGGTGGACCAGGATTACTCCTCTGCCATGGCCATGGCTGGAGCCCAGCTACTTACTAAAGCCCAGGAGGTCACACCAGAGCACAGACCAGTTCTAACCCCAGCTACCCTCACCCTGACTCCGGGGTTGAATCTGCCTGTACACCAACTCCAGACTATATATCCCGCCTCCACAGAGTCGCTTTTACACCACATAATGGAGGACTTTCCAGTCACCCCAGCAGGTCACCTCTCTTCCATTCAGCCTGAGGCACATAACCCCAGCCCTCCAGCTCAGGAATCTCCCCTCAATACTGCAGACTTATTCCTCAAATTTTCGAATCTCTTGGAAAGAGGTTTGGCGAATACTACTGCGAAAATTACTGGGGACATAAAAGCAGACTTTCACAATCTAGGCTCCAGAATGGAAGCTATTGAACAAAAATTAGACATTACAGTGGCCAGAACTAACCAAAACTCGGCTCATATACAAGTTCTGCAAAACCAACTGGACACTGCTCTAGCTAGAATAGATGATCTCGAAAACAGATCGAGACGTTACAACTTCAGGGCGAGGGGCTTGCCGGAATCGATCACTGAAGTCGTTCCTGCTGTTCAGGATTTGATTCAAACCGTAATCCCCAATGTGCCTAAACACAGGTTGGAGCTAGACAGGGCCCACAGAGCCCCCCCAAGAAAAGATGGCTCTCCTAGGGACATAATAGCCAAACCGCATTTTTATGCCATCAAAAAAGAAGTACTGAAAGCCTCCTGAACCAACCCTTCTATCTCCTGCATGGACCATCAAGTCCAGATTTTTGCCGACTTGTCCCCAACCACTATACAAAAAAGGAGAGCCCTCAAACCACTCCTGCTAGTTCTCCAACAAAGGGAACTTATATATTGGTGGGCTTTTCCTTTTGCTGTTAAATTCATTCATAAAGGTAATACGTTCTCCTTCTCAACTATAAGGGGAGAAAAACTCCTTTTGCATCATAAGCTCATCGCCCAGGAAGCCCCTATGGACCTTACTGACCCAGATGGCATTCAGGCGAAAAGACCGCTCCCGTCAAGCCCAGTTTCTCCTCTCTGGACCAAGTCAAAGAGCAAAAAATCTAAAGACAACAGACTACCATAAAGCCTTTGTTAGATTGTTTGGAACTATTCAATTTTCTGCTTGGTTTGTGCTTCTCCTTGAGAACTGGATAAGCCTTTTCATGTAGTTACAGTACATGAAAGCCGAGTAATTGGGGTCTCTACTCCTCTCCTTTGTCTGTTACAACTTTGTTATTTTCAGGTTGCTTTTTTTCTCAGTCTTTTTGAACTTTTACGTGAACATTAGTATACAGGGTTCTGATAAGTTCATGGCCACTGCCTTTTATTTTGCATAGAGCGCAGGATGTGAGCCCCCTCTCTCCCGACTGGGAGCATTGGGAAACCTCTCATCTACTATGTTGATGGGGCCCTTTGCAGTTTGTATATTTTTTGTATGTTCTGGTTTTTGTTTGTTCTTTTCTAAAGATAGAGTTTAGCCGAGGGGCGCCCTGGGTTAGTCCCATGCACCTCCACTTACCCCCGGGAGCTCTTTGGATTTCCTAGGGATAAGTTGTCTGCCCTCGATGGGTATGATATTATCTCATTGTTGCTGTCCTCTTTCTGGCATGTCGGAGGGAGCCCTTAACCCCTCAGACACCACCACCTATAACTTTCTATAGGAGGAGGTACCTCAGTCATGTTATTCTCTTCTTTCCCCTTCATTTCTTTCTCTTCTTCTCTTTGATAATGCACCTAACATTCTCTTCTGTTTTCGATGCTGACAGATCAGTCGGGGTTCCCAGATATCCTCAAGCACTGCGCCCACACTTTGAGGACCGCTGGATCCGGGGTCAGTGTTGCTGTGTACATTAGCATTGCCCCCAGCAGGCCCCATGGCTAATACTACCCTCAGACACCTCATAACCACCCACAATGCACAGGGCCTCAGTTCCCCTATGAAAAGGAGGACAGTTCTCAATCATTACAAATCTCTTAAATTGGTTAAGTTTTGATTCAGGGAATCCATTTCCGTCACGGTACAGCCCCAATTTGCTCCACTCACACTTCCCCGCTTTCTTCTTGGCTAAAGCAGAGTCCAAAACCAAAGGCGTAGTGATCCTGATCTCCAAGGCCTGTGGTTTCTCCTCCCTCATGGAAATCAAAGACCCGGGGGGGAGATATATCCTACTGAAAGGAACGATAGATGGGAACTTATACACACTAGTTTCTTATTACGCCCCAAATAAGGGTCAACCCAACTTCTTTAAATCGCTGTTTGGTGGCGATTCTAATATAGCCTTTGATCAAGGACCAATTGACGCGCCCTTCCAGAGCAAGTCTGAGACTAGCCAAATTGCTTCACTCTCTCAATATGATAGACATCTGGAGGGAACTCAACCCAACTAAGAGAGACTTCACACAATATTCTGCCCCTCATAATTCCTATGCACGTATTGACAATTTGCAGACAAACACAACACCCCTAGTACTGAATTTGAGAATAGTCGATACAGCCCTCTCAGACCACTCCATAGTTCTTCTGCAAATCCGATCCGACCCAAATTATGTGAGACAGGCTCAGTGGAGACTGAATGAATCATTGCTCGCTGATCCCATTAGAGTCACGGAGTTAAATAAATCCTTCAAGGAATACTTCCTTCTAAACAACACAGAAAGGATCTCGGCGGAAACCCTTTGGGCAGCTCACAAATAGAGTTGAGCGAACCTCTGGAAGTTCGGGTTCTGCTGGTCCGTCCGAACTTCGGGACAAAGTCCGGGTCCGGGTCCGGACGGAACCCGAACGATCGCACGGACAACGAACCCCATTGAAATCAATGGGGACCCGAACTTTTATGCACAAAAATGGCTGTAACAAAGTCCTGGAAAGCCCTAGAGGGCTGCAAAAGGAAGTAAAATGGGGGTAAGGGTAGGGCAAGTGCCCTACAAAAAAATGGGGACAGGGAAATAACTTTAAATATTTAAAAAAAAATAAAAACTTAAAAAATGCAAAAATGGAGGTGAATGTGGATCATCTTCAAACTGTGTCTGAAAAGTATTAATTAACAGTAGAAGCCATATAACTGTTCTAAAATCATCTTCAAACTAGGACAAGTGCCCTACAAAAAATGGGGAGAGGGAAAATAAATTAAAATCAAATTTAAAAAATGGGAAGGGGGGTGGATGTGGAGTAGGAGCTGTCTCTTATACACAT
>BLSH010022427.1:817702-833865 GCA_018402905.1 Glandirana rugosa
TTCTATTCCTGTATCCCCCCCCCCCATTTTTTTTCTCCCCTACCACTCATCCACCAACTGCAGATATGGCCTTTCCTCAATGTGAAGGGGCTAAGCACCCTAGAAAAATGATCCACTGTGCTATCTAACCTGATACACATGAAAGCTCACATCTGTTTCATTCAATAGACTAATTTTCATAAAGGCAAATTGCCTAAATTCCATCATCGTTTCTTCCCGATGGCATACCAGTGAGTATCTTGATCTGCAACTCGATCCCCTGGGTGTTTCGTGATCAATGGTGCAATGCAGAAGGTCATGTTCTCTTTGTAAAGTGAACTCTAAGATGCTCATTGGTCATCCTGGTGAACTTATATCTTCCTAACTTGAACCAGAACCATCCTTTCTGGAGCCGGTTCTTTCCAAATTAGGTGAGTTTGCGGAGGGGCGGCGATAATGGCTGGATATGAATTTTACCATGGACCCAGCTCTGGATTCCTCTAGAAATGTATCCCATGTCTCCTATCCTGCTTTGAAATGCTTAAAGAGGAACTTTCATGCAGTCCATCTTGTACATGTTTGGCCTGTACTCCATCTGAATCAGCGGGACTACATATTTTATTCTCACCTCCATGCTTTTTATAGTAAAATTGACCTCTTTATGCTCCCCCAATCTCTCTTGTCCAAAGTCGAAACCTCCTCCATTGGCTTAATTACTTTCTCAGACCATGCTCCAGTCTTTGTGGACACAGATTTGCTGTCTACCACACCTAAGCTGTGGATGTGGAAGCTGAATGATTCTTTCATTCAAACTCCAACGATCATTGAGGAGGTCTCCAAGGAGTTACGCAATTATTTTACCTCTAATGTGAATCCACACAGCGCACCCAAGATGGTGTGGGAGACATGTAAGGGGTATATCAGAGGTGTGTTAATTGAGAACCGCTCGTGCCTTAAAAATGAAAAATCCTGATCATCACATGCCTGATGAAGGGGTCCTGCGTGGCTCTGAAATGTTGCTCTCTGCTGTAACAATGTAATTGCTGATTAAAGCTTTGGACCCATTATTTGGAGATCCTGTTGTGCTGGTGATATTACTTTCTCTTTAAAAAAGAAAAAGCCAAGCAAATTTCGGATCTCCTGGGAAAGATCAGGGCCCTAGAGGCAATCCACAAGTAGTTGTTAGCTTCTAAAGCTCTATCAGACCTCACGGTGTTGAGAAACCAATTGCGCTCCCTCCCAAAGCCACAATGGTCAAATGTGGATGCACATTTTCTGAGCACAGCAATTAATGTGGTAAGTTATCGGCATGGGCTCTTAGAACTCAACATGCTTACACATTTATCCCTGAGCTTCTTAATGAGACGCAACATAAGGTACATGCGACAGAGGAGATAGATAAGATATTTCAACAATGCTATGCATCAAAGTGAAAGGGCCCTTGCTCTACTACTAAGTCAAAGATGTCTGAAGAGTCAGCTGCTGCAATACTGGGTATTAAACACAGTAATACTGGGACAGAATAAAGTGAATTCAGGTACAGGTTCAGATCTAATACAATAATAATAGAGTGTATCAATATAGTTATTCAGTGTATACAATATATCAAAATAAATAAAATATCTGGCTTAATGTGCAAAAATAGTGGTCCAGACACAATAAGTCCGTCTTTTTAAAGTAAATATATATCCTTGTGCCAAAGTACAATGTGCTAATGTGCATAGGTGAATAATTCCAATTATGTGAATAATATCCAATGAAAATAGGGATAATGATAGTGGTCCTTCGTCCTCCCGCCGAATGGAGAATATGGATGCGTTGGGGACCACCGGGCTCTCAAGACTCTTACCTTAGGCAACTTTCAAGTGCGCAATGGGTTAATCCTCCATAGATATCCCTGTTGGATGGGATGATCCTCCTCTCCTCATAGAGCATCTCCTTTGTATCTACACGTTGTCAATTGCTCTCCATGTAGTATGGATTATAACGATGGCGTGGGATTCCTCCTGGAGCAGACTGGGTTGTTCAGCGCCAACCGTACCCTCCACTGGTTAAACTGGGCTAGTACTCGGTCATAAAAGGGAATTAAAGAAGTGTCCCCATAGTGTAGTAGATTATATAAAACAAGGTATTTATTAAGTGACAAATAACTGCTTACATCAATAAAGTAAAATCACGCTGTAAATACAAGTAGCATGAAAACGGTACAGGACCGCTCCTCACTGTGTTTCCAGTATAACTGTCAATCCGGCCAGGTTCTATGCGTTACGTCACGTCAAGTGACTTCATCAGGGCCCTTGAAAGTTAACTTGAAAGTTACCTAAGGTAAGAGTCTTGAGAGCCGGGGGGTCCCCAACGCATCCATATTCTCCATTCGGCGGGAGGACGAAGAACCACTATCATTATCCCTATTTTCATTGGATATTATTCACATAATTGGAATTATTCACCTATGCACATTAGCACATTGTACTTTGGCACAAGGACTTATTGCGTCTGGACCACTATTTTTGCACATTAAGCCAGATATTTTATTTATTTTGATATATTGTATACACTGAATAACTATATTGATACACTCTATTATTATTGTATTAGATTTACATTTGTGTTTATTCACCTTTTATCAGCATGCGCAGTACCTGAATTCACTTTAATGCTATGCATCGCTTTACATTCTCCCTCACCCTGATCCCACCACTGATGACTCTGCTAGGGTGGCAGCTATTCAGGACTACCTTCAGAGATCGGGTCTTCCTATTGGTCTATGCGAAGAGGAACCTTTAAAGACAGAGGAACTGGCCCTGGCTTTAACACGTACGCAAGCGGGCAAGGCCCCTGATGGTTACTCCCTCCTATATTACAAAACGTTTGGTGACCTTTTGACACCACATTTCCTTGCAGCTTATAATGCAGAAGGGCATTGCCTTCCCGGACAACACATTACATGCTCATATAGCAGTTATCACAAAAGGAAAGGAAAGATCCACTACATTGTCAAAACTATCGCCCACTTTCCCTTCTGAACACTGATTTCAAACTCTTCACCAAAATCCTGTTCCACTCGGACCAAGTGGGGTTCATTCCTATGAGGGAAGCCAGCGATAATATGACGAAGGCGATTAACCTGATCTATACTGCCCAGAAGATCCCTTTGTTGCTCCTTTTGACCAATGCTGAGAAGGTATTTGATAGGGTGAGTTATTCTTGACAGAGACCCTTAGGCATATAGGTTTGGGCCAATGGATGATGCACTGGATTCAGGTTATTTATTCTTGGCCCTATGCGCAAGTAAAGGTGAATGGTCACCTGTTTTCTTCTTTTGGAATCACTAATGGGATGAAGCAGGGGTGCCCTCTATCCCCTCTGATATTCATCTTGATACTTGAACCCTTCTTAAGGGCAGTTAGAAAAAACCCATACATCTCTGGCCCCATCTTGACTGGCATTCTCCTCCAAGATCGGGGCATATGCTGATGACCTATTGTTCTTTTTATCTAAGCCCTTGATCTCCCTACAAAATCTGCTTGCTGAAGTAAAGACCTATGAGGAGCTTTTTACGGTTTAATTACCATAAATCAGTAGCACTTGGTATATCAATGCCGGCCTTGCTAACTACTCTTCTTAGGACTTATTTCCCCTCTAAATGAGCTACTTCGTACATAAAATATCCGGGCATCCTCCTACCTAGCAGGATGGCTGGCATTTTTCCACTTAACTTTCCTCCTCTTTTGATGGCTATTAAGAAGGGCCTCGCATCGTGGCAGCACGCCCTTTTTTCTTGGTTTAGCCTGTGTAACATAGTCAAGATGAATACAATGCCTCACTTGCTCTATCACTTCTAGGCCCTTCCAATACATATCCAAAGAGCTCATTCCTGCGTGCAATTAATCGGGCCCTTGTTATTTTCCTATGAGCTCAGAAGCCTCCTAGGCTTGCTCAGTCGATAATGCATTTACCAAAGTTGCTGGGTGGTATGGCTCTTCCTGATACTAGTCTCTATCACATGGCATGCCATCTGACTAGAGTGTTGGATTGGTGCCGACATGGCACTTTGAAGTGGTAGGTTCAGGTGGAACAAACCCTCTCTGGGATTCAGTTGGACACACTGCTGTGTTGCCAAGCAGACTTGCCCATCTGGGTTCTCATTCTCTCCACGGTGGGGGAGACCTGGGGGGTTTGCTCCAAGGCGCTTCAGGAATTTTTCATCGATCTGACCCCCTCCGCTCACTCCCATATTTGGTAATCCTGCCTTCAGTCCTGGCCTACAAGACTTTCAAAATCTGAAAGCGGCTGGATCATTCCAGGCTAGTCACTTTATTGTAAATGGGTGATGGGTGATGGGTGACAGCAGATCATGGATGGCCCAACGCATGTGGGATTATCCTTCTGGCAAAAGTTGCAGTTAGCCCACTTCATCAGCTTCCTACCTTCACCAGACGCCTTCAGGAGAACCCCTCACCTCGCATCTCTTTTGCATCATGCAGTGTCTCAAACTTACCATTTGCTGATTTCCCCACCTCCAGACTTCAGACCTTACATTGCCAAGTGGAAAAGGGACCTGGGGGTCGATTTTATGGATAAACAGGTGGAGAGAATTTTTCTGTTTCTTGATCAGCAAAAAGCATCAGGAATCCAGGTTTAACCACTTCAGCCCCGAAAGGATTTATCCCCTTCCTGACCAAAGCACTTTTTGCTAATCGTCACTGCGTTGCTTTAATTGACAATTGCGAGGTCGGGCAAAGTTGTACCCAAATGAAATTGACATCCTTTTTTTTTCCATAAATAGAGATTTTTTATAGTGGTATTCGATCACCTCTGCGGTTTTTATTTTTTGCGTTATAAACAGAAAAAGAAGGACAATTTTGAAAAAACAATATGTTTTACTTTTTGCTATGATAAATACCCTCAATTTAGGCCGATATGTATTCTTCTACATATTTTTGGTAAATAAAATCGCAATAGGCGTATATTGATTCAGTTGCGCTAAAGTTATCGCGTCTACAAACTATGTGAATAGATTTATGGTATTTTTATTATATTTCTTTTTACTAGAAATGGCGGTGATCTGCGATTTTTAGCGGGACTGCGATACTGCAGCGGATAGATTGGACATTTTTGACACTTTTTTGGGACCAATGACATTTATACAGCGATCAGAGCTTTAAATAGCCACTGATTACTGTATAAATGTCACTGGCAGGGAAGGGATTAAACTGTAGAGGGCGATCAAGGGGTTAAATGTGTTCCCTTACTGTGTTCTAACTGTGTGGGGGATGGGCTGAAAGGGGCATGACAGATGTAACTGTTTCCGATCACTGGGAACAGTAGATCTGTGTCATGTCCCTGACAGAATGGGGATCCACTGTGTTTACATCAGCAAATCTCCATTTTGCCTCTGTAACAGGTGATCGTGGGTCGCTGGTGGACATATAGTTCATTCGACCCTCGGGCATGCTCATGCAGCTTGCAGTGGGCACAAGACCAAGACGCTGGTGGCGTGCTCCCGCCCACAACTGTGCCTGCATGATCAGCCCTACAGCCATGGCGATTCATTCAGGAGAGCCGACCTGCCGCCATATAACGACGGTGGCTGGTCGGCAAGCAGTTAAATTGCTGACTTGGTGGTATCGTACACCAGTGAAGATCCATAGGATGTTCCCCCAATGCTCAGACCTCTGTTGGAGGTGTGGAGATGAGTCTGGGTCTCTCCTATACATTTTCTGGTCCTGCCAGCTTCTAAATTCATACTGGATGGGGGTTCACTGCATAACCCAAAAATTCACGGACAGCGAGCTGCTAGATGACCCTGCATTCTTCCTTCTGTGCCACCATTGCTTCTCTAGAAAGGTCTACAGATGATCTATTCTACCTCTCCTGGTTACAGCGGCAAAGAGATTTATCCTGCTTTTTTGGAAACAGAAACAGTCACCGACCATAGCCGTCTGGTTGAAAAAAGTAGCTGAAATCAATGAGATGGAGGACCTGGCGGCCATGGAAAAAGGCCTTCGGGAGAAATTTCTTACAGAATGGTTCAACTGGCACGAATTTGTTTACTCTGAAGAGTACATGAAGCTGTTGAAGTAAATCCTATTACCTGACTAATTTATGCTGATGTGATTCCAGGCCCAGAGCATTGGTGGAGTGACTGGTCCATTCTTGCCCCCATCTTCCCTTGTTTCCTTATCCTCCTCCTCCCTCTTGTCCTAAACTCCCCTTTTTTATATAATTTTTTCTTCTTCCTCCTTCCGCCCCACTTTCTCCCGACACTTCCTTCTTTGCCTTTTTGCTTTTCGTTTGTATAAAAAAGGTTTCTACCTTGTACAAAATTCACATATCTGTAGTGTTGAGCGAACTCGGACTGTAAAGTTCGGGTCCGTACCGAACTTTGGGTTGTCCGGGACCTGGACCCGAACCCGGACTTTTCAAAAAAAGTCCGGGTTCGGGTCCGGGGTTCTGGTAATTTTACCAAAAGCTCTGAAAATTGCTGTACAAAAGTCCAGGAAAGTCCTAGAGGTCTGCAAAAGGAAGGAAAATGGGGGTAAGGGTGGGACAAGTGCCCTACAAAGAAATGGGGACAGGGAAATAACTAAAAGCATTTTTAAAAAAAATAATTTCATAAAAAAATAAAAAATGGAGGTGGATGTGGACCATCTTCAAACTGTGTCTGAAAAGTATTAATTGACGGTAGAAGCCATATAACTGTTCTAAAATCATCTTCAAACTGTGTCAAAAAAATATAAATAAGCCGGGAGAACCCATATCACTGTTCTGCAAACATCTGGAAACTGTGTGTAACACTTTAACTAAAGCCGGGACAAACTGAACTACTGTTCTGCAAACATCTGGAAACTGTGTGTGACACTTTAACTAAAACTGGGACAAACTGAACTATTGTTCTGCAAACATCTGGAAACTGTGTGTAACACTTTAACTAAAACCGGGACAAACTGAACTACTGTTCTGCAAACATCTGGAAACTGTGTGTGGCACTTTAACTAAAACCGTGACAAACTGTTCTGCAAACATCTGGAAACTGTGTGTAACACTTTAACAAAAACCGGGCGAACCCATATCACTGTTCTGCAAACATCTGGAAACTGTGTGTGACACTTTAAAACCGGGACAAACTGAACTACTGTTCTGCAAACATCTGGAAACTGTATGTAACACTTTAACTAAAACCGGGACAAACTGAACTACTGTTCTGGAAACTGTGTGTAACACTTTAACTAAAACCGGGACAAACAGAACTACTGTTCTGCAAACATCTGGAAACTGTGTGACACTTTAACTAAAACCGGGACAAACTGAACTACTGTTCTGCAAACATCTGGAAACTGTGTGTAACACTTTAACTAAAACCGGGACAACCTGAACTACTGTTCTGCAAACATCTGGAAACTGTGTGTAACACTTTAAAACTGGGACAAACTGAACTACTGTTCTGCAAACATCTGGAAACTGTGTGTGACACTTTAACTAAAACCGTGACAAACTGTTCTGCAAACATCTGGAAACTGTGTGTAACACTTTAACAAAAACCGGGTGAACCCATATCACTGTTCTGCAAACATCTGGAAACTGTGTGTGACACTTTAACTAAAACCGGGACAAACTGAACTACTGTTCTGCAAACATCTGGAAACTGTATGTAACACTTTAACTAAAACCGGGACAAACTGAACTACTGTTCTGCAAACATCTGTAAACTGTGTGTAACACTTTAACTAAAACCGGGACAAACAGAACTACTGTTCTGTAAACATCTGGAAACTGTGTGACACTTTAACTAAAACCGGGACAAACTGAACTACTGTTCTGCAAACATCTGGAAACTGTGAGTAACACTTTAACTAAAACCGGGACAAACTAAACTACTGTTCTGCAAGCATCTGGAAACTGTGTGTGACACTTTAACTAAAACCGGGACAAACTGTTCTGCAAACATCTGGAAACTGTGTGTGAAACTACAGCATAGAGAAGAACAGATATGATATCACTGTTCTAAAATATTCTAAAAACTCTGTGTGAAACTATAGCAGAGTGAAACCATATCCCTGTTCTTCTCTATGCTACAGTTTCACACACAGTTTCCAGATGTTTGCAGAACAGTAGTTCTGTTTGTCAGGGTTTTATTTAAAGTGTTACACACAGTTTCCAGATGTTTGCAGAACAGTAGGTCTGTTTGTCTCGGTTTTAGTTAAAGTGTTACACACAGTTTCCAGATGTTTGCAGAACAGTAGTTCTGTTTGTCCCCGGTTTTATTTAAAGTGTTACACACAGTTTCCAGATGTTTGCAGAACAGTAGTTCTGTTTGTCCCGGTTTTATTTAAAGTGTCAAACACAGTTTCCAGATGTTTGCAAAACAGTGATATGGGTTCGCCCAGTTTTATTTAAAGTGTTACACACAGTTTCCAGATGTTTGCAGAACAGTGATATGGGTTCGCCCAGTTTTATTTAAAGTGTTACGCACAGTTTCCAGATGTTTGCAGAACAGTAGTTCTGTTTGTCCCGGTTTTATTTAAAGTGTCACACACAGTTTCCAGATGTTTGCAGAACTTTAGTTCAGTTTGTCCCGGTTTTATTTAAAGTGTTACACACAGTTTCCAGATGTTTGCAGAAGAGTAGTTCAGTTTGTCCCGGTTTTAGTTAAAGTGTTACACACAGTTTCCAGATGTTTGCAGAACAGTAGTATGGTTTCTCCCGATTTTATTTTTAGTGTTACACACAGTTTCCAGATGTTTGCAGAACAGTGATATGGGTTCTCCCGGCTTATTTATACTTTTTTGACACAGTTTGAAGATGATTTTAGAACAGTGATATGGCGTCTACCGTAAATTAATACTTTTCAGACACAGTTTGAAGATGGTCCACATCCACCTCCATTTTTGATTTTTTTATGTTTTTATTTTTTTAAAAATGCTTTTAGTTATTTCCCATCCCCATTTCTTTGTAGGGCACTTGTCCCACCCTTACCCCCATTTCCTTCCTTTTGCAGACCTCTAGGACTTTCCAGGACTTTTTTACAGCCATTTTTGTGCCTAAAAGTTCGGGTCCCCATTGATTTCAATGGGGTTCGGGGTCCGGGACAAAGTTTGGGTTCTGTCCGGACCCGAACCCGGACTTTGTCCCGAAGTTCGTCCGAACCAGCAGAACCCAGACTTCCAGAAGTTCGCTCAACTCTAATGAAGAGTGCTGGTGACAGTGGGCAGCCCTGCCGCGTACCCCGGAAAATCGAAAAATGTGAGGAGGGGAACCCGCATATTTAACAGAAGCTGTGGGTAGTGAATATAATGCTTTAATCCAGGCCAGAAAGTCACTGCCATATCTCCAATGCATAAGTGCAAATTCTAAATAATCCCAGGAAAGCGAATTGAACGTCTTGTATATGTCAAGAAACAATAAAAAGCCTGGTATCTTATGTTGACGTTAAATATGGATTAGATTAATAATCTTGTGGATATTGTCTCCTGTCTGCCTGTCTGGGATGAAGCCCATTTGGTCTCTGTGTATGAGAGTTTGGAGGTACAGTATTTGTTGACATGGGTGGTCAGGACCTTCCTCAGAATCTTCAGATCCACGTTCAACAAAGGGATGAGTCTGAATGCCTGTGGCTCAGGGGCCTTGCTGGTCATTTAAGTGATTTGGGGGAGGGCTGAGAACCTTGTTTCAATGAGTTAAAATATGCAGTAAGGTGGGGGGTCAGGAGGGTGGGAAACTTCTTATAATAGAGTCCTGAAAACCCATCCAGGTCAGGGGACTTGGAGTGCTTTAGTGACTTAATAGCCTGGGCAATCTCATCCTTAGAAATATCTGCATTCAAGAGGTCTTAGGCCGCTGTAGATAAAGAGGGGAGATGTAGATGCTGGAAGAAACTCTCTACACATTGTAGATCAAACGGGTTTGGTTTCCCATGTAATAATGACAGAAAAGTTGCAAAGTCTGTCGTGAACTTCGTTGGCTCACCACCCCTGGCACATAGCTGAACGGGCTTCCTGACCAACATAGGTCCAGGTTTATTGGCACTTGTGTAAAATTTATGTCTGGACCAGCGCAAGGCCTTTCCAGCCTCCTCAGTGGCAAGGAGGTCAAGGTCAGTGGCCAAGGTGTCACAGACCTTACCGTTGGCCACAGTCAGTCCTGCCTTCCAGGCCTCGTCTGTCCAAACCAGGAGTGAAGTCAACTCCCATACCCTCTTTTCCCTGTCTCATTTTCTAGAGGTAGCGATGAGAATCAGGTGACCACCAAATGTGGCCTTGTGAGCCTCTCATAGGGATATAGCCAAAGACACTGAACCCAGATTGTCAGAAAAGTAAGATTGAATATGGGAGTGTATCTGAAGACAGGAAGCCTGAGTGGTGAGCAGGAATTCATTCAGCCTCCACTGATAGGTAGAGTGAGAGAGATCCATGAGGCTCATCCGCAAGACCAAGGGGTCGTGGTCCAACCAGGTAGAAGTAGGGATAGAGATCCTATTCACTAATGACAGATGACGGAAATGAATAAATACATGATCGATTCTACAGGAGCTTTGATGTGGGTTTGGAAACGGGGTGGAGTTCCTGCCAGACATCTGCAAGGCCATAGTTCCACAGGAGAGAGTATACATTCTTTTCTGATGAGATATCATAGAATGGAGCCCCCCACTCACGGAGCATCTATCAAGGGAAGAGTTATATGCTAGGTTTGAATCTCCCATAAGGAGAAGAACAACCTTCTGGTGTCGCGAGACAACTTGCAGTAAGTGAGAAAAGAATGTTGAAACCTATTTGGAGCATAATACCCAACCAGGGTCACTTCCTGATCCCCTATGGTACCTTAGGATAGGATCAGCAATTTCACAAAAGCAAATAAAGAGTAGGTTACGCCTAAAAGCAATCAGCACTCCCCTATGTTGGGTAATGAGAGGAGAGGTATCGGGGGTTCAGGATGGTGAGAACATCATCTCCTGCAGGCAGACTACGACCATTTCTTGAGATTTAAGATGATGAAACACCTTAGACCATTTCATTTGGGAATTAAAGCCATATATGTTTTGGGAATAGATCTTCAAGGGTCCGTGTAAAGAGGAGAGAAAAGAGAAAGAGCAGAAAGAAGGAGGGAATAGAGAAGAAAAAGAAAACTGGTACACAAGCGTGGTCTGCCACAGTAACACAACATGTGAAATACGCATCCCAAAGGTTAGGACACACAAACCGGGGGTAGCTCAACCACTGGGCACATGGCTGCACTATAAAATACAATGAGACATCCAGAGTATAAATGAACAGCCATGTAGATGACTGAGGATAAAGATGGGAAGGAGGAGGGAAAGAGGGAAGGGAAAAGATGGTGGGGAGGGGGGAAGGTGTCAGGGAGAAAACAGAGGACAATAATTGCACAATCAATAGCATTGAACAACACATTAACCCAATAACATAAGTTGAAAAAATGATCCCAAAATGACAGGGGCTTTTTCACATAAAAAAATAAAACACATCCCCCACCCCAGTAGAGGTAGAACAGTCCCAAGTCATGGGCCCGCCCGGCCAAGAAAACGGTCAAGCAACTGGTAATGCAGACCCATGAGGCCAGGAGGCCACCTTATTGCCAAGAATCCATTTTAAGGACAGAAAGACATGGGTCCTCAACATCACCTGATCTCCAGTTGGTAAGGTAATATGTTTAGTAAACTGTCCAACAGTTGCTAAGACATGAAGAAAGTGATGTGGTGGAACATGTGAACGGGGGACCAGGAGGAAAGGGGGGTGGCTGCACATGTTGGGAGGACAAAGTCCGGCCAAGTGGGGTGCCAGAGGCGGGTATAAGAAAGGAAAGGGAGGGGTAGAAATGGGAAGCGTCTGAAGTTATAAAGGAGGGGCAGTCCAATTTGAACAGTTGAAAGGCAGTTCAAGTCTCAAGTAATGGTAATTCAGTTGCCTGAGGTAGAACGACTTCCAGGAGGGTGGTGCTAGCTGCCACCTAGCACATAATCCAAGGCAAAGGTCACATCAAAAAATGAACAACAAAAAAAAGGGAAAAACAAAAGTAAATAGAGTGACATAACACCCAACCAGGGGTAGGCAGGGCCGGTACACTGGCAGAGTGAAGAGGCTCTTGACCAGGCGGCCTAGCTGTACAATAAGAACAGTAGAAGACATGGCTTACCCCTGCATCTCAATTCAACCTGGATCAGAGTGTGAAGATCCTTATAGCAGGGGGTGCGAGGGAGGGAGCGACCCAGTTGACTAGAAGGAGGCTGGACACGGAAGGGCCAGGGTGGTGTCCTGCGGAGACAAAAGTTGGAGCCTCCAGGGTCAACCAAGCATCCTGCTGGTTGTAAAGTGTATGGTTCCAGCCTTGGTAGGTGAAAGAAAGTTTGAACGGGAAGCCCCATTGATATTTGATGAGATTATCCAGAAGAGCCAATGTATAGGGCTTCATCTGATGTCATTTCTGTACGGTGGAGGGTGCCAGTTCTGCAAAAAGTTGGTATAGGTGGCCCTGGAAGCAGAGATCAGGAGTGTTTCTTTTGTGCGGTGGAAGGCAAATTTTATAATAATATCCCTGGGAGGTCCTTCTGGCTTCTTTGGCCCCAGGGCCCTGTGTATGCAATCGAATTCCAAACGTTCGATTGGAATGGCAGGCACCAGTTCCTGGAAGAGCGTGGTGGAGGTAAGATCCTCAATGGACTCAGGCAGGCCACGCAGATGCAGGTTGCCCTGAGGAGATCTATTTTCAAAATCTTCCAGCTTCAGTAAGGCTACATCGAGTTCCTTCTTTAAATCAGAGAGATTCTCCTCATGGTTCTCTATTACTGTGGTGGTGGTGTCCGACATTATTGCGGTTGCCAAGCTCCCTGATTTCTCTAGTCAGATGAGCTGCCAGCTTGGATGTGGCTGCAGAGAGTTCACTCTGCAGCATGCTTTTAAACTTTGCCAGCAGGTCAGTATCCCACAAGGCTGATAATGGGTGGCTTGGCAGAGCCTCTGCCAGGCTCTCAGCATCAGATGGGGCTTCTATATCACCAGAGAGCAGTGGCGGGAAAGGCTCCATGCTAGAGGCCGGGGGTTTAGGATCGATGGCCGACAGGGAGGCCGCGTTTCCAAATGATTCCTCCGACTGGGTGCTGGAGGTCCGGGTAGTGACAGTCCGCCGCCCCATATGCAGTCACCGGGTGTTAGGAAGGCAGATTGGACAGAGAAAGAGGGGGTAAAGCTCACCAGATGGCTGTACTTATTGCTGATGTGCCCAGCAGTGGAGGAGCGAGGTCAACAGGCAGCCATCTCAATTTGCTGTTCACGAGCGCCCCCTGGCTGGCTTGTTTTTAAAGTGTGCTTGGGTGTATTGGGTGTATTGGTGCCAGAAAACCAACATGAAATGTGATCCCGAGTTCTGACTCGAACTGCAAACCCTATTAAAGGCAATAGGACCTGAACTTGAAAAATCAAAAGTCCCCATTTGAAAGGCTTATATGCAAGTTATTGGCCATTAAAAAAGGTATTGGCATCCAGGTACTGCCCTGGGGGACATGTATCAATGCAAAAGAAATTAAGAAAAAGAGACCATTTTTACAGGAGCAGGTATATTAACCTCTTCCTGACCACATTGCGCAAAGTGGCAGCTGTACGCAAATTGCTGTCTATAAACAGCACTCGCGTCTGCAAGTAGGGGGCGCGCTCACACGTGCCCGCGGCAGTCGGGTTCACTTCAGAACTGATCAATCAACAGGCCCAGACCATTGCTTTTGGTCTGGACCTGCTGATTGGTCCTGGCGAATGAAATGCCTCCTCTGCCTGGGTAATGTAAACACAGGCAGAGAAAGTGATGTCATCTCCCCTCCTGGAGTCCTTTTTGGTTCCAGCAAGGGAGAGAGAGACATCTAAACATGAGTGCACCAACAGTACACTGACGCCAGTACACGTTAGGCACACAATTAACCCGTTGATCGCCCCCTGATCGCCCCCCCCCCCTCCCCCCGCTAACCCCTTCACTCCTGTCACATAGTGCATTCATCAGATTTTTTCACTGATCACTGTAATTGTGTTACTAAATCACCATAAGATAGGTAGTAGTAGGCCCAGGTAGGTATAGGTTCCCCCCTTAACCCCCCAAGAAAGGTTAACCCCTTGATTGCCCCCTGTCACCTGTGATCACTTTATTAGTGCCACAGATGAAGCTAGTTAGCTAGGTAGTCCTTTATTTAGTCAGAATACCCACCATATATATATATACATAAACATACATATATATATGTATACATATATATATATATATATATATATATATATATATACATACATATAGATATATATATACAGTATCTCACAAAAGTACACCCTCACATTTTTGTAAATATTTAATTATATCCTTTCATGTGAAGAAATGACACTTTGCTACAATATAAAGTAGTGAGTAAACAGCTTGAAAATTTGCTGTCCCTTCAAAATAACTCAACACACAGCCATTAATGTCTAAACCGCTGGCAACAAAAGTGAGTACACCCCTATGTGAAAATGTTCAAATTGGGCCCAAAATGTCAATGTTTTGTGTGGTTACCATTATTTTCCAGCACTGCCTTAACTCTCTTGGTCATGGAGTTTTCCAGAGCTTCGCAAGTTGCCACTGGAGTCCTCTTCCAATTATCCATGAAAACAGCATGGAGCTGGTGTATGTTAGAGACCTTGCGCTCCTCCACCTTCCATTTGAGGATGCCCCACAGATGCTCAATAGGTTTTAAGTCTGGACACATGCTTGGCTAGTCCATCACCTTTACCCTCAGCTTCTTTAGCAAGGCAGTGGTTGTATTGGAGGTGTGTTTGAGGTCGTTATTATGTTGGAATACTGCCCTGCGGCCCAGTCTTTGAAGGGAGGGGGATCATGCTCTGCTTCAGTATCTCACAGTACATGTTGGCATTCATGGTTCCCTCAGTGAACTGGTTCTCCCCAGTGCCAGCAGCACTCATGCAGCCCTAGACCATGACACTCCCACCACCATGCTTGACTGTAGGCAAGACACACTTGTCTTTGTACTTCTCACCTAGTTGCCGCCACACATGCTTGACACCATCTGAACTAAATATGTTTATCTTGGTCTCATCAGACCACAGGACATGGTTCTAGTAATCCATGTCCTTAGTCTGCTTGTCTTCAGCAAACTGTTTGCAGGCTTTCTTGTGCATCATCTTTAGAAGAGGTTTCCTTCTGGGACAACAGCCATGCAGACCAATTTGATGCAGTTTGCGGTGTATGTTCTGAGCACTGACAAGCTGACCCCCACACCCCTTTAACCTCTGCAGCAATGCTAGCAGCATCCATACGTCTATTTCCCAAAGACAACCTCTAGATATGTTGCTGAGCATGTGCACTCAACTTCTTTGGACGACCATGGCGAGTAGAGTTGAGCGGACACCTGGATGTTCGGGTTCGTCTGGTTCGGCTGAACTTTGCAGAAAAGTTTGGGTTCGGTACCAAATTTGACCCGAACTTGACCCCGAACCCCATTGAAGTCAATGGTGACCCGAACTTTTGGGCACAAAAATGGCTGTAAAAAAGTCCTGGAAAGGGCTAGAGGAAGGAAGCAAAATGGGGGTGAGAGTAGGACAAGTGCCCTGCAAACAAATGTGGATAGGGAAATAACTTAAAATCACATAAAAAAAATAAAAATGGGAGGAGGAGGTGGATGTGGAGTAGGAGCCTAGAGGTTGACTAGGCCGTGACCGTGGCAGTGTAGGTGGAGGAGGTGGAGGAGGAGGAGGAGGAGGAGGAGGTAGCCAACACTGTTTTTTGTTTGTTTGGTTTTTTTTCTAATTGGGGTAGCCCCCAAAATATTGAGACATATTAAAAAAAAACAAGTATACCAATGGCTGTGTGAGGCCGGTCTAAATGGCTATTCTGCACGAGGTACAGACAAGTCTTGTGGGATCCATGCCTGGTTCATTTTTGCTTTCAATAGTTTTTATTGAAAAATAAGATAGTGATTCACATAAAATGTAAACAGCATTAAGTATACCATAAAACAGCATCTCAGTAAGTTCAACACTCTAAGAGTGAGCAAGACCATTGTGAGCTCAGTCTATCACTCACTTGCATAGTAAACGAAAACCAGAGAACATTTAAGTAGCCATAGTTAAGTGATCTCTAATGTAATTAAGACAATCTTGTGAGATCCACTGAGCCCTTCCGTGCAAATCCCCTTATAA
>BLSH010022453.1:1166-16719 GCA_018402905.1 Glandirana rugosa
ACAACACAACATTTTGTCGCGGGTTGGGAGATAACATATTGAGTTCTTAACAAAAATTTGTTTTATCACGTATAAGTATATATTTAGAATATTATTATAGTTTTATTGACATTTGTAGTTTATTAGACCCCTGACACCACGGGTTCACCAGTCAGAGGGTATTTTCAGGTGTGACTGCTTTATTTCACAGTTTCGTTATGTTAAGTTTGTTAGACACTCAGATACTTATTTAGGAAGGAATTTCACTATCCACGAAGTTTCACGACTTTTATTCCACGTTCAGGCACGAGGATTTTAGCTATAAACACGTTATTTCACTGTGTGTAGTATACCACTGGGGGAAACCACGGCAGTTATTTTGATATTATTATAAGATTTATATATGAATATGCACTATTTTGTTTAAAAACAATTCTTGAGTTATACAATAGAGGGTTGGGCGCTGTTTTACAACACAACATATTCCTAGCAGGTAACTCCTGAGTACAGCAGCCCCCTCTGTACACATATTCACATAGACATATGTCATTTGCTTTTAGCACATTTTTCAGCTTTAAGACAAGGGCAGGCGCTGTTTTTCCTATCACAGTACATCAGTGCATCAGGTGTGATCAATTTTCAATGATTTGCACCATAGCTTGTAGACTCTATAACTTTCACACAGACCAAATAATATACACTTATTTGGGTTATTTTTACCAAAGATAGGTAGCAGTATAGGTTTTGGCCAAAATTTATGAACAAAAATTACTTATTTGCAAAATTTTATCACAGAAACTAAAAAAAATTGTTTTTTTTTCAAAATTTTCGCACTTTTTTCAATTATATCGCAAAAAATAAAAAACCCAGAGCTTCTTAAATACCACCAAAAGAAAGCTCTATTTGTGTGAAAAAAATGACACAAATTTTGTTTGGGTGCAGTGTAGCATGAGAGAGTAATTGAGATTCAAAGTGTGAGAGCGCTGAAAGCTGAAAATTGGTCTGGTAAGGAAGGGGGTATAAACGTCCTGTATTCAAGTGGTTAAATTCAAAGTGTCAGTCATGAGGAAAAATCTACTTCAAACAAGACACCAGTTATATGTAAGACCCAAGCTCAAACCTTTAACCTATAAGATTTTACGAACGTATGCACACTCCACCAAGTGCTTGAATATCACAGTTTCACCACCATGACTATGGTAGATTGTGCCAGAGTGTTGCACATTGGCACAGCTGCCTGGTCACACTGTTTGCTCATTTTGCAATCATCTGAAATAAGCACCCCCAAATCTTTTTCTTCTGTAGTGCTGGCTAACACTGTACCCCCAATGCTGTACTCTCTAAGGGGATTCTTTTTCCCTAGATGCATTTTTTTACATTTAGAAATATTGAACTGCAGTCTCCACTGCTTTGACCAATCTTCCAGCAATGCCAAATCATGTTCCATCAGAGTACCCGAGTACCTGTCAACAACCCATCAGAGTACCCGAGTACCTGTCACCAACCCATCTGAGTACCCGACTTTCAGTCACCAGCCCACCTGAGTGCCCGAGTACCTGTCACCAGCCCATCAGAGTACCCGAGTACCAGTCACTAGTCCATATGAGTACACAAGTACCTGTCACCAGCCCATCAGAGTAACCAAGTACCTGTCACCAACCCATCTGGATACCTGGATACCGGTCACCAACCCATCTGAGTACATGAGTACCTGCCACCAACCCATATGAGTACCCAAGTACCCATCACCAATCCATCTGAGTACACGAGTACCTGCCTCAAACCCAGCTGAGTATCCAAGTACCTGTCACCAGCCCATCAGAGTACCCGAGCACCTGTCAACAACCCATCAGAGTACCCGAGTACCTGCCACCAGCCCATCTGAGTACCCAAGTACCTGTCACCAGCCCATCTGGGTACCTGTCACCAGCCCATCTGAGTACCCTAGTACCTGTCACTAGCCCATCTGAGTACCTGAGTACCTGTCACCAGCCCATCTGAGTATCTGAGTACCTGCCACCAGCCCATCTGAGTACTTGACTACCTGTCACCAGCCCATCTGAGTACCCACATACCGGTCACCAGCCCATCTGAATACTCTAGTACCTGTCACCAGCCCATCAGAGTACCCGAGTACCTTTTAGCAGCCCATAAGAGTACCCAAGTACCTTTTACCAGTCCATCAGAGTACCTGAGTACCTGTCTCCAGCCCATCAGAGTACCCAGGTGTCTATCTGCAGCCCATCAGAGTACCCGAGTACCTATCTGCAGGCCATGCCTTATAAAATATACATTGGGGTGTTTGTTTTCCAAAATGGGGTCATTTTGTGGGTAAGTCCACTGTCCTGGTGCTCCAGGACTTTCAAAATATGATAGGTAGGAATGAAATTAGTTGTGTAACGTATGCTCTTAGAACGCCTGAAGGTACTATTTCAATGTTGGACCTCTCTATGTGGCCAGGCTGCGTAAAAGTCTCACACATATGGTATCGCCATACTCGAGATGAATAACAGAATGTATTTTGGGGTGTAATTTTTGCTATGTCCATGCTATATTGTTAGAAATATCATATAAATTGACAACTTTGTGTAAAAAAAAAAACTAGGTTTTCATTTTCTTTCCATGTTTTCCGAAGACTTGTGGAAAAAAATAAACTGTTCAAAAGACTGATATGCTTCATATAATATACGATGGGCTGTTTGCTTTCCAAAATGGGATCATTTTGTGGGTAATTCCATAGTCCTGGTGCTCCAGGGCCTTTAAAAATGTAATAGGTCATTAGGATATTTTATGTGTAATTTATGTTCCTACAATGCCTGATGGTGCTCCCTGCATGTTGGAACTATGTTGGAAGCGTGCATATGTTGTGGTAAATGCACCAACAAGAAACAAAGTTTTACTAGACCTACTGATCACTGACAATACAGACCTGCTCACAGATGTGGAAATAAGGGGCAATTTAGGTAACAGCGATCACAGGTCAATTAGTTTCAGTATAAATCACACAAATAGGAAACACAAATGGTATACAAAGACACTGAATTTCAAAAGAGCCAACTTCCCTGAACTGCGCTCCTTGCTAGAAGACATAAATTGGGATAAAATCCTAGGAACAAAGAAAACGGAGGAAAAATGGGAGTGCAAGAACTTACTAAACAAAGGTATTAGTGCATCCCAATGGGAAATAAATTTGAAAGAGCTAATAATAGGCCAGGATGGCTTAACTCTAATGTAAATACATATAAAGTATACATAAAAGCAAAGGAGAAGGCCTTCAAAAATTACAAGGCTGAGGGGTCATCATTGGCATTCCAACTTTATAAGGTGTGCAGTAAGAATTGTAAGAGTGCAATCAGGGAGGGTAAGATAGAACACAAAAGGCACATAGCGGAGGAGAATAAAAAGAATCCCAAGAAATGATTTAAGTATGTAAATAGTAAGAGAGGGAGGTCAGATCATATCGACCCCATAAAGAATGATGTAGGGAATCTGGTTACAAAGAATGGAGAGATGGCGAAGATTTTACATTTATTCTTCTCAGTATTCACAAAGGGAAATGTGGGCTTTAGTTACCAAAACTATAACGTTTATCCTCACGACCCATCACAGGAGGCACCCTCATGGTTAACAGAGGATAGAATTAGGAATAGACTTGAAAAACTTACCGTTATTAAGTCACCGGGACTAGAAGGCTTGCACCCGAGGGTTCTTAAGGAACTCAGTCAAGAAATTGCCAGATCATTGTTAGTAATGAAAATGGTATCATTAGCAGTAATCAGCATGAATTCATGAAGAATCGTTCTTGCCAAACCAATCTATTAACCTTCTATGAGGAGGTGAGCTGCCATCTGAATAAAGGAAGGCCCGTAGATGTGGTGTATCTGGGTTTTTCAAAGGCATTCAATACAGTTCCCCACAAATGTTTACTGTACCAACTAAGGTCTGTTGGCATAGACCATTGGGTGAGTACATGGATTGAAAATTGGCTACAGGGGCCAGTCCAGAGGGTGGTGATAAATGGGGAATACTCTGAGTGGTTCGGTCTGCAAAGTGGGGTTCCCCAAGGTTCTGTCCTGGAACCAATACTATTTAATTTATTCATAAATGATCTGGAGGATGGGAAAAACAGCTCAATCTCAGTATTTGCAAGTGATACCAAGCTAAGCAGGAAAATAATTTCTACGCAGGATGCGGAAACCTTGCAAGGGGATCTGAACAAATTAATGGGGTGGGGAACTACATGGCAAATGAGGTTTAATGTAGAAAAATGTAAAATAATTTGGGTGCCAAAAATATGAACGCAATATACTCACTAGGTGAGAACCTCTGGGGGATTCTAGGATGGAAAGGGACCTGGGGGTATTAGTAGATGACAGGCTCAGCAATGGCATGCAATACCAAGTTGCTACAAGCATAGCCAACAAAATACTGGCATGCATTAAAAAGGTGGATTAACTCCAGAGATAAAATGATAATTCTCCCACTCTACAAGACTCTGGCCCGGCCGCACCTGGAGTACGCTGTCCTGTTCTGGGGTTCAGTACTCAGGAAGGATGTGCTGGAACTGGCGAGGGTCCAGAGAAGGCCTACAAAGCTGATTAAGGGACTAGAAAGATTAAGGGAAAGATTATGTGCACTGAACTTATTCTCTCTGGAGAAGAGACGCTTGAGAGGGTATATGATTTCAGCGTACAACTAATGTACTGGAGACCCCGCAACCATTCACTAAAATTAGAAGAAACTGGTTTAACCTTAAAATGCATAGAAATGTATAGAATGATAGTGCCGACTTTGTGTTGCTTAATAAGTTCTAGGAGGTGAGTAAGAAAAGAAATAGGATTGTGATTGGGGGTATAATATGACACCAATGTTATGGCCGAGTCAGACAGGTGGCCCGTAAGGAGCAGGTATCTCCCATCAGGGTCGCCAATCTGACGTATAACGCTAAAGGGTGTAGATCTATGAAAAACGATGAGGGTGCCAAGCTGCTTAGTAGTTGCTGAGGCCGAGTAAAATTGTGGATAGGAGGCTTGCAGGAATTTATGGGTATGTTTAGCGGTGAAATGGGTCTGTTGTAAACATACTATATGTATTTTCTTGGATGAGAACGCTTTCATCACTTTTGAGCATTTTTGAGGTGTATTAAATCCCTGAATGTTCAGGGTGCAGATGTTCAGGGGGGCCATAATGATGTTGTGGTGTTATTTAGAACATACCTTTGGCACTCAGCTGACTACGAAACCGCATTCGCTCTCACCAATCTGGGAGAAAGGGGAGAAGTTAGTGATACTAGAAAGAAGGAAACAGAGAAGAAGAAGTTATTAAACCCAATAAAAACATTGAATACAACAAGTTAGCAATCAACATGGTGGGTAGGGAGACAATCGGGAGAGGCATCTAACGCAACCCCTGAGGCTCCATGGCTGTCGATGGTATTCCGCTTATTAAAGGTGGAGGGCTAGGGACAGTAAATGGGGGTGCAAGTATTCCAACCTAGGGATCACAGTTGAATAGGGGGACACTTCTGAAAAGGTGGGTCCAATGAAGTAGGGCTCCTGGAACATAAGGGAGCGTGAAGTGAAAGAAAACATGTTTGTAGGAACAAAAACAAAACAGGAAGACATGTATAGGAACCTTTCCGGAATTCCTCGGATTCTGATGTTGGACCGCCTGGCTCTGTTTTCAAAATCCTTGAGTTTAGATTGTAATAATAAATGTTCCTCTTTTAAGTTCTCATCCTCGGCAGCATTATTATGTACATTGCATTCTAGATTATCAACTCTGACCTCTAATTCAGCTGTTCTCATGCCCAATTATCTGATCTCCTTGGTCAGCTTGTCTGTGATGTGATCTGAAGTCTGCTTCAGGGCCTTCTGGAGCATAGCTTCGAATTTGGAGAACAAGTCAGCTTGTATCACAGTGTGTGCTGCCTGTGTCTGAGTCTGACTCACCGCTGTGTGGCAATTGCAGGGACCGCTGTGCATGTTTAGCCGAGAGCGGTGTGCTCGGCTGTGCAGAGGGCGCCGGCGCCAACTTGGATCCCGGCCGGGACAGGGCATCTTTGATGTTTCTGGATTTAAATTTCTGTTTAACGGCTCCCAGGACCATCTCTCCTGAGGGTGCTCCAGAAGATGTGCTGTGAACAAGTGTCGGTATAGGAGCCCAGATCGCGCTGTGTCCGTTGCTGTGTCCCTAGTTAGAGCGGAGCTTCCCTCGGGAATTACCCCTCGGCTCAGCTGCACATATGGGACCCCCCCCCCCACGCAAATTTTTTCAGTGATTTTTGATCTATATTGCCTGGAGCCAGCAATAAATTACAACCGTGTAGTTTTGCTGCAGTGCTCTTCTAAACATCACACAGATGCGCCACTTACAGGCAGAACAAGGGGACCCCCAGGCATGATATTTAAAGGAATGGTTTTTTTTTCACTTTAATCATTATTAAAATCACTGCTATATTGTTTTACAAACTTTTTTTTTTCTTTGATAAATCTCCCCTAGGGCAGTACCCGGGTCCCCATACACTTTTTATGGCAATAACTTGCATATAAGCCTTTAAAACAAGCACTTTTGATTTTTCTGGTTCGAGTCCCATTGATTTTATTAGGGTTCCCGTATCCGAACAAATGTATTGCCTATTCGCGGTGTTATGGTGCAAACCGAACCGGGGGGTGTTCACCTCATCCCTATTGTCCACATGCTGTGCACTGATTTACTGGCACTGTCCACCTTTAAAGTAGGCTAAGTTTATATTTTTACAGTGGCAATTGTTGTATTATACTTTCTAAGTTTTCCTTACAGTTTAATTGACCCTTGCTCATTGATCTCTTTAAAAAGAAAAAAAAAGTAATGGGCACCGAACCCCAGTGCGCCGGGCCCACAAGCTTCAAGCTACGCCTCTGCCTATGTGGGTCTGGTTACGTAAATTTCCATGCTCTCTGTTTGTTTGTGCTCCATAAGTTGAATTTGTCCTAAATAAAATACCAGTGTGAATGATATTAGAGTAATTGAACATGGGTCCTAGACTGGGTGAATTGTCTCTAATTTGATTCAATGCATGTGCTGGTGCCCCAGTAGAGTGCACCCCAGGACCTGTAATGTGTATTGCACTTTTAAGTGATCCAACTTTTGGATCCATATGTTAAGGATTTGTTACAATTAAGTGATTGGGTGATATCCTGTCACCTGATGGAGCATTAGCTTGTGTACCATTACTGTGCATAGTAGTGTTCGGTGTTTGTGGTTGATGTTTCATAGTTTGCAAATTACTATTAATCCCATCAACATTTAAACCCTTCTTACATGCAATTAATCGAGTGTCAGCGTCCCAAGTGGTGTTTCTTTGTTGACTCTATAAAAAGGGGGAAGATAAAGAAGAATCTGATTCAGTATTCAATTCCATGTCAGTATTTGCTACTGCGTGAGAATTCTGTCTTGTGTTCTTAGTTGTCCAGGTCCCGAAGTTATTTTCCCACTGATATAACATCATGGGGTTGTAAGATAGTAAACATCGTGTATCGAGACATTGTGTTTGCAATTGCATAATTTCAATATCACATTGTTTTATATCCTGGTTATATTGTTGTATCAGCAGCTCAATGAGTGACTTGCTACACAAGCTGAGTTTACTTTCCCATATCTTTGTAAATTCAGAGGTAGTGTTTGTGCTTGTTGGAAAGAATTGCACCCTTAAAGGATAAATTCACCTTTCATAACACGTTATTAAAATGTAATTATTTGGCCTCAACACCAAACGATATGTCTGGCAGAAATCCAATAGAGCTCAACATACAGATAACATCATTCCTACAGTAAAGCATGGAGGTGGTAATATTCTGTTTTGGGGGTGTTTCTCTGCATCAGGGACTGGAGCACTTGTCAGGATAGAAGAAAAATGGATGGGGTAAAATACCATCAAATTCTTGAGAAAAATCTGCTGCTCTCTTCCAGAAAGTTGTCAATGGGAAGAAGGTTTATCTTTCAACATGACAATGACCCAAAGTACACAGCACAAATGACCACAGTGGTTGAAGGAAAAAAAGGTGAATGTCCTTGCATAGCCTAGTCAGAGCCCAAACTTAAACCCCATTGAAAATCTGTGGAATGACTTAAAGACTGCAGTCCACAAACGGTCACCATCACATTTAACGGATCGGTCCCTGAACTGACCCATTTAGAATTAGTGCAAAAATGTCACTATGGGGCTAATTCACTATATCGCGAATATGCATTTGCGCAACACTAAAAAATAATGCTCATTAAAGCCAATTAGCATATCAAATAGGCGTTCATGCAAACGCAGAATCGCGCTATTGCAGCATATATGGGAATAGCTGATGTCAATTGGGCTTGAACCTGCAGAATCCATTGAAGGTTTGTATGAACATGATTTGCTTGAAAAAGTGTATGGGAACTACCACAGCAAAATGGAAAGCATAATGCTGCGTACAATGCAAGGTGTGCTGATGACATCTGTAGGATCCAAAACTGGAGCTGTAAGCTTTGAACGTATCGGAATAAACCACTATGCTATAGAGTCGACCACAACTAGCCAGAAAAAATACATTTACTAATCTTGTATTCTCTTCATTCTCTGCAAACTAACTGCTGCCACGTTAACTAGAGTGTGATTATTCCAATTGCACACCATAATAATAATGAATATGTACATACCATTGCATGCATTGCAAAAGTTCATAGTATGGAAGCAATCAAACTAATTTTGGGCATTGGCTAATTGGTGAATATACCTTCACATATTTTCAAAAGATAATGCTGCGTACAATGCAAGGTGTGTTGATGACATCTGTAAGATCCGAGCCCAGAGCTGTAAGCAATGAAAGTATCGCAATAAACCACCACGCTATAGAGTTGACTGCAACCAGCCAGAAAAAATACATTTACTAATCTTGTATTCTCTTCATAATCTACACACTAACTGCCGGCACATTAACTAGTGTGTGACTATTCCAATTCCACACTATAATATTATTGAACATGTACATACCATTGCATAAGTTCATAGTATGGAAGCATTCAAACTGATGGGCATTGGCGAAAATGCCTTCATATATTTTCAGAATACATAATATAATGCCAATTACAATGCAAGGTATAGTGATGACACCAGTAGGATCCAAACCTGCAGCTGTAAGCTTTGAAGGCATTAGAAGGAACCACTACACTATGAAGTTGACGAGAACCAGCCATAGAAAATACATTTACTAATCTTGGATTGTGAAAATTCTCTACAAACTGCCAGCGCGTTAACTAGTGTGTGATTATTCCAATTCCACATCATAATATTATTGAATATGTACACACCATTGCATGCATTTAAAGAATTCATAGCATGGAAGCAATCAAACGAATGTGTATTGGCTAATTGGCGAATATGCGTTCACATATTTTCAGCATCTAATGCTGAGTACAATGCAAGCTTTCAGAAGGTCATACCATCCATACCATTGAACTACTCTGTGAGTTAGATAGCCTTGTTTAAATGTATCATGTAGGCTTGCTGATACCATACAAATCAATGTACCAGCCAAACTTTGAACAGTCAGAATTGTTTGACATTCATGTCAGCTGGAATTACTACTGATCTGTGATTAGCTGAAGCTGAAGCTGCAGTGGGGTCTGTCGGAAGTGGGGACAGGTAAATGTCCAAAACAGGTATCTACCCCCCCCCCCCCATGAAAAGGTGCCAAACTTGGCATCAGAAGGGGAGGGGAGAGATAAGCAGAGCTTCCACTTTTGGGTGGATATCTAGGGCCCCTTTCACACTTGTGCAACTTGTTCTGCAACTTGGGACTGCAAAGTCGCCTGTCAAGTTGGACCCTGCAATTTCCAATGAGTAGGATTTATAGCTGTGTGACTTCAAGTGGTTTCAACTTCAAACTAGTCCCTGAACTACTTTGGTCCAAGTTTGATATGACTTGCGGTCCCTAGACCTCAAGATTACACAGGCATTGCTTCAAGTCACATCAAAGTTGCTTGACTTTCAAGTCACACAAGTGCGAATGGGGCCTAAGTCAAAAGGTGTTCTCCTGAAAGTAATGCAGTTTGCCCACAACATAGTCCTAACTTCAGGGAATGCCTGAGTAATATTGAGAGCTAGGAACCTCAAGTCACATCAAAGTAGTACAGGGATTACTTTTAACTTGGTGCCACTCGAAGTAGCACAGATATGAAGAGTTTCAAGAAAAGTCGGCCAAGTGTAAAAAGAGTGTATAGAAATAACTCTCTCGGATATATATATATATGTAAAATATAAAAGCAGCTCTCTCATTTATATATATACACACACTCCTTACTGATTTACATCAGCAGAATACATGCAGGAAGTGTAACGTGCCTGTAACCAGGAAGTGATGTGTGCGCATGGGCATTAAGCAGGGCCGGCATCAGGGGGGTACAGGCAGTACTGTTGTAAGGGACCCCAGTGTCTCAAGGGACCCTTACAACAAAGTATTTAGCAGTCTTTAACATTGGAGTCTATGGGAGGGGGACACCGTTCTCCCAAACCATAGCCAATAAAAATACCAAACTTTAGTCACATAGAGAGCGCCCCCTGGGCAACAACTGGGCCAGGTTTGGGACCTCCAGCATTTATGGTTCAGCACGAGGTCTTATTGCAAGCATTGGGTGAGGCTGTGCTGCCTGTGCACTGTTTTTTTAACCCCCTTGGATCCCACACTAGCATGCATTGCACACTTCACTTGAATGAGTCATGCTTAGCAGGCTACACCCAGTAAGTGTGACAGGGTGTATAATTCCTACCGGGGCTGCGATATGTGTACACCCCTGGCCAGTGGGCGGATGTGGTGGAGTGGCCCAGTGGGAAGGCCCTGGGGAATGTTGGTGGTCAGGGGGGGGGGCAGGTCTAAAGCCATTTAAGAAGCCCCAGAATTTCTGATGGCTGCCCTGGCAGGAAGGGAATGTGTGGTGATCCCACATGAAAAAAAAAATTAACCCCATCCCCACCAAATATAGATACCGCATCCTCCCCCACATGGTGTAAGCACAAGTATATTTCCTACACTTACCCATCAAATGAGTAGCACCTCTTTGCTGAAATGGAATCTCGCTATATCCACCTATATAGAGATCCTGACCAGCAAAGGCACTTCCGGGTGAACACAATGACATTCAGTCAGAGGACAAAGCCACACTTGCTTGCGAATATTTGATCGCAATCACAATTTTTTTAGTAATAGGCAGGTGAATAACCAAGGCTCAGTTTGAGACGTACAACACAAGCCTATCCACCAGCTAAATTCATTATGAGTGCTGGTTCACACTTGTGCAATGCGGGAACCCTGCAAATCTACTGCAGGCTCCCGCATCACATTTCACACTGCCATGTGTGACCTGCTGGGAGCATCAATACATTGTTAATGACACCCCCATTTCAGCTCACATATCACAGTGCAAACTAACAGTTCAGACATTAATTGGATTGCATGGGCGTGAACACCCATGCCATCCAATTCTGGTGTGGACCAAAAGAAAAAAAAAAGGTCCTGTGCGAGTTTGTTCCGAATGCAGTGCAAATTCAGCCATCCTATCTGTATGGCTGAAATCGCATGAACAACGCATGCGACTTGTACTGCGGTATGAATCAGACGCAATTTTGCACAGTGCAGGGTGAACCGGCACTTACCTGCAATTCTCCAGAGCTGTTAAAAGAAAAGACTCCACTTAAACAACCTTTATCATTTACTTGCAGGTGTGCTGAAGAGGTTAGGTTTTTTTTAATCCACGATTACACCTTCTCATAATTTGTTATTAGTAAGACAGTTTACTTCCCCAAACCCAGCTCCCCAAAACAAATTTTAAAAAAATAGCTCCAGAATTTCCTTTTTTTTGCACAGCAGCAACACAATTAAGTACATTCATTTAGTGGCATCAGTATATTAGGTGGTACATTTAGACAACCATTTAGCAATTGGGATCTAATGGCCCTGCTCATAGGAGCTTACAATCTAAATTTTTTCCAAGCCTTATAGTGGACATAGCTTTAATTTCACAGTGTTTAGCAGGCTACACATTTCATAGTACAACTACTCTCAACAGACACCAACCACCAACAAATGTTTAGCTGCAAGATTAAACCAAATTACAAAAAAAAGTCAGTCATTCTTAAAAAAATACAAAATATTAAAAAGACGCATATTCCAAACATGACCACCCACCACCCCACATTCCACACACATACATTGTTGACGGTTCTGCTGGAAGATGCATTTCTGTGTACATGATTAAGCAATGAGATCAAAGAGTAGAAGGTCAGCAGATGCTCCCAAACCATGAATGCATGGTCAGACAGCAACATTACACAACATTGACAGCAAAGCCACACTTTTAATGGATAAAATGCACAAGCACAACGGACAGCCAAAGTGGGGCATTTGTCATTATGCACAATATTAACCCTACTCCTCCAAAAACCACAGCAAATAACACGGCCTCTTCGCAGGGCAAACCAACCTCCCCTAATGCAGTAAATGATATAACATAGGTTGTATTGTTAGCACACTGACATGCCCAATGGAAGTATATGCCCACCAGTGTCATTCAATCTGTCTCTTCATGTCTGCCTAACTCAAAGTGATTGCACCTGATAAACAAGAAAACTTACAATTTGCAAATGTGCTAGCCCACACGATATTGTCAAAATGCCTGCCTTTACACGCACACGAACTTTAATAGCATCCCAGTCCTAGTCTGTAGGGTTCAATATTGAGTTAGCCCACCCTTTGCAGCTATAACAGCTTTAACTCTTCTGGGAAGGCTGTCCACAAGGTTTAAGAGTGTGTCTATGGGAATGTTTGACCATTCTTCCCAAAGCACTTTTGTGAGGTCAGGCACTGATGTTGGACGAGAAGGCCTGGCTCGCAGTCTCTGCTCTAATTCATCCCAAAGGTGTTCTATCAGGTTGAGGTCAGGACTCTGTACAGGCCAGTCAAGCTCCTCCACCCCAAACTCACTCATCCATGTCTTTATGGACCTTGCTTTGTGCACTGGTCCAAATCAGGAGGGGGGATTATGGTGTGGTGTTGTTTTTCAGGGGTTATTCTTTCACACTAGTGCAACTTGAAATTTGTGCGTTTTTACAGTGATTTTCCACAATGATTTGCTGCAATGTTTTGAGGTGACTTGAAGCAATAGCTGTGTAATCCTGAGGTCTATGGACCTCAAGTCACATCAAAGTCGGACCAAAGTAGTGCAGGGCCTACTTTGAAGTCATTGCAACTTGAAGTCCCACAGATATGAATGGTACTCATTGAAAATCATGGGGAACGGCTTGTCATGTGACTTTGCAGTCCCAAGTCGCAGGAAAAGTCACACAAGTGTGAAAGGGCCTGAAGATAATTTCCAATGAGCACCATTCATATCTGTGCGACTTCAAAGTAGTCTGACTTTGAAGCAACTTGAGGTCGATAGACCTCAGAATTACACAGCTATTGTTTCAAGTCACATCAAAATCACGTCAAAAAATTGTGGCAAATCGCGGTAAAGTCATGCACAAGTGTGAAAGCGGCCTTAGCCCAGGTTCACATTGGTGCAATGCAGGAACCAGCACTATTTCAGCACCGGTTCCTGCATCGCACCTCTCCCACAGTCAGTTCACACTGCCTTCTGTGAACCACTGCGGGTGTCAGTACAATATTAATGACACCCTCAGATTGGTTCATAGATTGCAGTGCTAACTGTGGATTCCGATAGGAATCAGATCGCAGGAGTGAGAACACCCATGCGATCTGATTCTGGTGTGGGAAAAAGGGTCCCTGCCCTGCTATAGCTGCAAAGGGTTGGCTAAATCAAATTTGAACCCTACAGACTAAGATTGGGATGCTATTAAAGTTCATGTGTGTATAAAGGCAGGCATCCCAATACTTTTGGCAAGATCGCAGATTGTGCAAGATTTGCAAAGGTGGTGGAACCCTCGTCCACATAAATGCTACATTTATATAAAACTTGGGGAAGGACATGAGTTATGTTTAACAACACAGGAAGAGCTGACAGCCTTTCTACAGGATGTAGCATGTTTGGGATTTGAACCTATGAACCACAGGTTGGCTCAGCAAAAGTGCTAAGCCCTTAGCCACATTCATGGAGCATCCATTGCTGTGATGTCAAACACTCTTAAGTCTCAGGGGTGCAATAAATGATCCAATGCAGATGTACTGTGGAAGGCTGGATAACCATTGAAGAACCTGTTTCTGGCATATGCCATCTGTTTTGAAGATTTGTTATGGCTCAGTACTGTGAGCATTCTGCTCATTTTGGGGCATTTGGCTTGGTAAGAAGCTGCAATAATTGCTGGATGGGAAATGTTAAGGCTGATTATAGTGCTTGCCCATAGAAAACATGTGACACAATTTTCAATAGTGGTGGAACCCTCCTACACATAAATACTACATTTAGCCATAATTTTGGTAAGGACATGAGTTATGAGAACAGAAAACCTCTCTACATGAAGTGATATTCTCAGGACGCAAACCCAGAACCTCTATGTTCCTAGGTAGAAGCGTTAAGCTGTTAGCCACCAGTCTGCTGAGTGTGCACCCCTCCTACACAGAAATACACATATACTGCATTTCTTTGCATATATAGGTGTAGGAATTACATTCAGAAAATAAGAAGAATATACCGCGCTAGGAGTGGTGTTATAGGGCAAAGCAGCAACAATATAAAGTGCGATATTTCACCTAAAATTAGATATTTCAGTAAGATTGTTGCGCTAGTTTATCCATCACTAACATAAATCATAAAAAATTAACCCATAAATTGACATAAATTCAATATCCGTGCAAAATATATATAAAAAAACAGTGTGTTTCTTTCTTTATACAACTAATAATAATAAGAAGAAGAAAAGTCCATAGAACGTTCATTTACGAACATAATGATTTAACAGTCCAAATATTCGTGGGTATTTTTTTCAAAGAAGAAAAAAAGGCAATAGTCATACATCCAGTGTGTGTTCAATGGAAAAAAGGAAAACAAGAGCTTGCATCACTTATCCACCACCACCGGTCACACAGGCACCTTAGTGAAAAAAATTTGAGGGATAAACACCCTTACCAGAAGGGTAGACCCACTATTTCTAGTAAGGGTCAGCCACGCTTGCAGATATAGCCCTCTGCAGGGTCTAGAGATTTATCCTCCTCTGTTCCTATGGGTTCATCAGATCAGCTGGAATGGTGTAGAAAAACGGGCCAACCATATCGCTCACCACGCCATACAATCTATCCGAGGAGGACGGGCGTTGTTTTACCTATACTTGCCGGCTTTACATGCGTGTTTTTTGATATATAAATGTGAGTACCCTGGATTTTAGTCTACGTTTTAATAAATTGTCATACAGTTTTACACGATGTGGCCCTTATTTCTTCTTTAATATGTGGGGAGCGATATGGTTGGCCCGTTTTTCTACACCACTCCAGCTGATCTGATGAACCCATAGGAACAGAGGAGGATAAATCTCTAGACCTTGCAGAGGGCTATATCTGCAAGCGTGGCTGACCCTTACTAGAAATAGTGGGTCTACCCTTCTGGTAAGGGT
>BLSH010022453.1:41369-57777 GCA_018402905.1 Glandirana rugosa
GGGGGGGGGGGTGGACGAGATGGGATTTCGTCTCAAAGTGGGTTTATACCTTGCAGACGTCTAGACTAAGGAGGGAGGGAGACCACGGTGTAAACCGTGGAAAGTCCCCCCTCCCCTATAGAAAGTTTTGGTCCATAAGTGAGGGTGAAGGCCCCTTTCTAACGGCGTTAGAACACGCCGTTAGATGTGTTACAGGCCGGGAAGAGACTATCCCCGTTTTCAATATGTCCGACAACGTGAGTCATTCATAATCGCGGATAGTTTACACTGGGTAAGTGGTACGTCAACACCACACCCCAAAAATCCCCGACTTCACCCACCACTCCTCCGTACCACTTACGGAAGAGTGTCTACGTATTTGTATGTCTTATTTCTGTCTTTCGATTGAGAAACGGCATCGGATGGTACTTCCCCGGAAGTGGGAGTGAATACCTGGTTTTGAAAGATATCCCCTCCCCCCTGAAAGGTGCCAAATGTGGCACCAGAGGGAGGGAGGAATCAGATCTGCAGACGTTCCATATTTGGGTGAAACTCTGCTTTAGGGTAGAGCAGGTGGGGGGGGGGGGCTGGCGGTGAAAATGCAGCTCATCCATGAGCTGAACCCCCCCCAAAAGAAAAAATTATCTACGGCCCTGGCGTTAGGTCAGATAAGGTAACCAGGCTTGGGATGTATTCTTATGTATTAGTGAGCCATAATAAGGAAACAATCATTTTATCCATCACTTCACCCCCCTGGCTTTACAAGTATCATAAAGTAATGCCTCCAACTGTACCTAAAGGTCAAAATTCAACAGTAGAGGAAAAGCATATAGTGTTACAATTTAAACTGGTTCACCATGTTTATATGACCCCTCAAAGATTCGCCAAGATTTACCCAGATATTCCCAGAAACTGCTGGAAGTGTGGGGAAAGTGAGGCAGACTTTAATCATATGTTATGGTCGTGCCCCAGAGTACAAACTTTCTGGCTTGCTGTTACTAGATTTATTGCCACCCTTACAACAATCTTTGTCCCATTAAATATATTGGTCTGTCTGCTGGGCCTGGTGGCCTCTTTAGCCAACCACTGAGCAACCAGATCCCTAATAGGACTCCTATTATTCTACGCGAGGAAGGCCTTGCTTTTGAAATTGAAGCAGCCCGAAGTACCCTCTCTGAACTCGTGGAAAGCCTTGCTTAACTCCGTTGTACCGCTATACAAGGCCGCTTACCTGGCCAGATGTTGCCCAGCAAAGTTCATCAAAATCTGGCATATTTGGCTAGAATCAGACGATACCAACGCTTCACAATAATACCATGCCTCCCAAGCTAACCTTACTCTCAGCCTACCAGTTATTTGACTTGATTGGTCTTGATTGTACCTCCAATCGCCTCTGAACTATTAAGGTACTGAATACCTCTTACCACAGTACACACTCAGGGTGTAATCGATTAACACTAGTCCAACTGTATTCCTGCCTTAAATCTGCAACTTTAGGACGTGAGTAGCATGTTCTTAACTTGCCTATGTATTAGGTATTTAAGATTTGTTAGTGTGATGTTATTAGATTCTGAGCCAGGGTATGCCCAGAGGCTCTGTTTTGTTACATACCTCTCATCAAAATAACAATAAAAAGAATTTAAAAATAAATTAAATAAAACAATAGAGTACAATAGAACACTCATTTTCCATCTCCCATATATCACCCCCATTAGGTATTTTTTGTGCCATATGTAAATTTTATGTATAAAAAGATTTTTCATCCTTCTAACTTTGGTTAAATTATCTCAGAAGGGAAATAGAGGAACAGTTGTGTTATCTGTCAAAGGTCTATCTACCTTCTTTCCCTGTCTGATTTACCTGTACAGAAAATCTAATTTGGCTATGTTAGGGCTGAAAAATATAACAAAAAAAACAAATTAAAAAAATCAAAAAATGTATGTTGGACTACCAAGATATGAACAAATGTTCCTTTTCAAGAGTACAGCATAGAAGCTTATCAAAGTCCTACATTTCTGGTTATTGACAGCATAGTTCTTAGATTATTGTGGCAGCTGCAGCACAGCAATTGGAACACTTTAACACTCATACAAAGACTTTTCTTTTATCTTTAGGACTATTACATAGATGTGCAGGTATTTGACCATCATGGCAGATGGAATTTGGCTTATTAGCACAGATAGTTCAGTGGCAATTTCTTTATAGATGGTGGTTGATGTCAAGAGCGTTGGTCTCCTCCTCCAACGTGTTAATGGTTGACGTCAAGGCAGGTGTCATTCAGACTGTCAATCCAACATTTCGTAATTAACAACAGTGCCCATATAGCCCATTATAGATGTTTGCTGAGGTAAATCTATAATCACTAATGGCCTGGCCTAACAGGAAAGAAACTCAGCTTTTTCAATTAATAAATGAAGCACTGTTACAGTTATGGTACCCTTCTATTACCTGAACTCTATACTATTCTAAATAAAAACTAAACCATTTCAACTCTGATTTGCTCCCACATTCCAAGGCCATTCTAGTAGGCTAACCTGCTCCTGTCCATATTGGCACCAACATGTGCATACAAATTGGCTCCTGTCTATATTGGCACCAATATGTACATACATATGCCCATGCATATGCATCACAACACTCTACATGCTAGTCCCAACCCAAGTAATCTGAGAGAATGAGGAACCTATCTCATAATAGTTCACCAAGAAAATGTTATGAAAAAGGTTGTCAAATGTATCGAATGTAGTGAGCAAAAGGTTGGCCTACAGGATCACTAAAAGCCAGCTATGACTAAACGGATATATACAGTACATGCTTTTAACACTTCATCTTGCAGGACTAATTTTCAAAATTGCAACCATAAGAAGAATATCTTTGGATGAGACTATAATATAAATCAAAATGAACAATTATGAGTAAGAAAAAAAAATACTTATTTCCTGAACAGTACGATTGGCTTAAATTCAAAGTGTCAGTCATGAGGAAAAATATACTTCAAACAAGACACCAGTTATATGTAAGACCCAAGCTCAAACCTTTAACCTATACGATTTTATGAACGTATGCACACTCCACCAAGTGCTTGAATATCACAGGTTCACTACCATGACTATGGTAGATTGTGCCAGAGTGTTGCACATTGGCACAGCTGCTATGGTCTAACTTGAGCACACACAGGAAAGGACAGTACAGGAAGATGTACAACAATGTTTTTAGTGTAAATGTCTGAGTTCATACGCCCTCCAAGGCATTCAAAATAAGTATACCATCCCTAATGTGGATACACTATTACGGTTAATGAGTGTTTTTTCTATCATGCAGCATCAAGATTATAAACTGTTCTGTTTTACAGTTGGTCTTAAAGGGAGAGATTTCATTTCATTTCATATCATTGACATATTACACAGAAACTTAAAAACAATCATAAAATGACACAAATTGTCAATGGAGGCTGGGATCTTCTTTTTTATTTCTATTACAGCATACCATATCAGACAGGTTGATTTATGTTATTTAGTACCATCTAGAAAATAAACACAAATAAAATGGTCTTAGTGGAGTATCATTAAATTTCCCTTCTAGGAATTGTTAGATTGCAAATATTTATGTATCTAAAACACATTACATAAAAACATATTACACAAAACCATATGGCCATTGCTTTGTTGAGTTATAAGTGCACTTTCTGTTACCAATATTTAATGAACTCATATCAATTAATTCATTAATGCCACATGGACTTTCATTGCTAAGGTAAATTTATTTAACCACTTCCTTACCGGTGTATTGTAAAATGACGCCAGCAAGGTGCACTCCCCATCCTGGCTGGACGTCATATGACGCCGGCCATTTTTGCCGCTCCTGAGGGCCCCCGGGGGGCCACATTGCCACGATCGGGGATGAGGCGTGTCCCTCGGACACAGCCTACCCCCAATCATTGTAAAGAGCCTATAGAAAATGGCTCTTTACCATGTGACCGGCTGTGTCCAATCTCAGCCGATCACAATCACTGAACTTGTGCACGACGTGCACGAATGGCAATCGGGGATGAGGTTCATCACCCTGGCCCAGCCCGTCCCCAATTGAGGTAAAGAGCCAATGAAATTGGCTCTTTACCACTTGACCGGCTGTGTCCAATCACAGGCAGTCACAGAATGTCAACAAACCGCGGTAACAAGCTGTTACCGGGTTCTCCTCCTCACACATGATTGTGTGAGAAGGAGATTGTGGTAACAGCTTGTTACCGCTTACTGTGTACACCAAGCACACTGATTGCCCATCTGAGTACGCGAGTACCTGTCACCAACCCATCTGAATACCCAAGTACCTGTCATCCACCCATCTGAGTACCTATCACCAACCCATCAGAGTATCCAAGTACCTGTCACCAACCCATCAGAGTATCCGAGTACCTGTCACCAACCCATCTGAGTACTCGAGTTACTGTCACCAGCCCATCTGAGTACCCGACTTTCAGTCACCAGCCCACCTGAGTGCCCGAGTACTTGTCACCAGCCCATCAAAGTACCTGAGTACCAGTCACTAGCCCATATGAGTACACAAGTACCTGTCACCAGCCCATCAGAGTATCCGAGTACCTGTCACCAACCCATCTAAGTACCTGAGTACCTGTCACCAACCCATCTGAGTACATGAGTACCTGTCACCAACCCATATGAGTACCCAAGTACCCGTCACCAATTCATCTGAGTACCCAAGTACCTGTCTCAAACCCATCTGAGTATCCGAGTACCTGTCACCAGCCCATCAGAGTACCCGAGCGCCTGTCATCAACCCATATGAGTACCCGAGCCCCTGTCACCAACCCATCAGAGTACCCGTGTTAGAAGACTGTGCTAAGGGTTAAATGCATGTGCTTTGCTCTAATTCATTAAGCAGCAGCAGCAGCAGCCCTATTTAAGCTTCCTGTTTCCTGTAGCAGATGCTGTTCGTTCTACAGCGTGTGAGTGTTTCTGAGCGTCCTGATTTCCTGTTTATCTGATCCTGAGACCCGGCTTGACCTAGACCTTGTTGATTTCTGCCTGCACCGACCCCCAGCTTGCCCAGCGACCACTCTTCTGCCTGATCCTCTTGTACTTCTGCTGCCAGCCTGTTGACGACCCTGCCTGCACCTGACGACCCCTTTGCCTGCACCCTTTGTACCACATTGCCTGCCTGTTACCGACCCGGCCTGTACGACCATCCGCTACCTGCACGAGCTGCACCGGACCATCCTTATCACCACCAGGGATCCTGTCCAGCCCTCGTGCCCCCCTGAGCTCCTGGGCTCCCTGTCTGCTCTACCGGGGACCCTCGAACCAGGGCCGCAAGAGTGGTTGCTTCCTGCACAAGACAGACTCCACCGCCAGGTACGTGACAACCCGAGTACCTGCCACCAGCCCATCTGAGTACCCAATTACCTGTCACCAGCCCAGCTGGGTACCTGTCAGCAGCCCATCTGAGTACCCAAGTACCTGTCACCAGCCCATCTGAGTAACTGTCACCAGCCCATCTCAGTACTTGAGTACCTGTCACCAGCCCATCTGAATACCCTAGTACCTGTCGCCAGCCCATCAGAGTACCTGAGTACCTTTTAGCAGCCCATAAGAGTACCCAAGTACCTTTTACCAGTCCATCAGAGTACCTGAGTACCTGTCTCCAGCCCATCAGAGTACCCAGGTGTCTATCTGCAGCCCATCAGAGTACCCGAGTACCTATCTGCAGGCCATGCCTTATAAAATATACATTGGGTTGTTTGCTTTCCAAAATGGGGTCATTTTGTGGGTAATTCTACTGTCCTGGTGCTCCAGGACCTTCAAAATATGATAGGTAGGAATGAAATTAGATGTGTAATGTATGCTCCTAGAATGCCTGAAGGTACTATTTCAATATTGGACCTCTCTATGTGGCCAGGCTGTGTAAAAGTCTCACACATGTGGTATCGCCATACTCAAGATGAATAACAGAATGTATTTTGGGGTGTAATTTTTGCTATGTACATGCTATTTGTTAGAAATATCATATAAATTAACTTTGTGTAAAAAAAAACTAGGTTTTCATTTTCTTTCCACGTTTTCCGAAGACTTTTGGAAAAAAATAAACCGTTCAAAAGACTGATAATGCTTCATATAGTATACGTTAGGGTGTTTGCTTTCCAAAATGGTGTCATTTTGTGGGTAATTCCATTGTCCTGGTGCTCCAGGGCCTTCAAAAATGTAATAGGTCGTTAGGATATTTTATGTGTAATTTATGTTCCTACAATGCCTGATGGTGCTCCCTGCATGTTGGACCTATGTTGGAAGTGTGCATATGCTGTGATAAATGCACCAACAAGAAACAAAGTTTTAATAGACCTACTGATCACTAACAATACAGACCTGCTCACAGATGTGGAAATATGGGGCAATTTAGGTAACAGCGATCACAGGTCAATTAGTTTCAGTATAAATCACACAAATATGGAAACACGAAGGATATACAAAGACACTGAATTTCAAAAGAGCCAACTTCCCTGAACTGCGCTCCTTGCTAGAAGACATAAATTGGGATAAAATCCTAGGAACAAAGAAAATGGAGGAAAAATGTGAGTGCAAGAACATATTAAACAAAGGTATTAGCCAGTGCATCCCAATGGGAAATACATTTGAAAGAGCTAATAATAGGCCAGGATGGCTTAACTCCAATGTAAATACATATAAAGTATACATAAAAGCAAAGGAGAAGGCCTTCAAAAATTACAAGGCTGAGGGGTCATCATTGGCATTCCAACTTTATAAGGTGTGCATTAAGAATTGTAAGAGTGCAATCAGGGAGGGTAAGATAGAACACAAAAGGCACATAGCAGAGGAGAATAAAAAGAATCCCAATAAATTATTTAAGTATGTAAATAGTAAGAGAGGGAGGTCAGATCATATCGGCCCCATAAAGAATGATGAAGGGAATCTGGTTACAAAGAATGGAGAACTGTCGAAGGTTTTACATTTATTCTTCTCAGTATTCACAAGGGAAATGGGAGCTTTAGTTACCAAAACTATAACATTTATCCTCATGACTAGTGTTGAGCGAACCCGGACTGTAACGTTCGGGTCCGTACCGAACTTTCAGGTGTCTGGGACCCGGACCCGAACACGGACATTTCAAAAAACATTTGGGTTTGGGTTCTGGGTTCTGGTAGTTGATCATGCATGTTGAAGAGCTGAAGGGCAGCCAATCAACAAGTGTTTCACTGGTTTGCCCTTAGAAGCCATCACAGCCATGCCTACTAATGGCATGGCTGTGATTGGCCAGTGCATCATGTGACCCAGCCTCTTTATAAGCTGGAGTCACAGTGCTGCATGTCACATGCTCTTGGGTTAGTGTAGGGAGAGGATGCTGCCGGCGTTTTTGTGAGGGAGAGATTGCAGACATTTTAACATCTGATCCTGCATCCTGAGATTACTACTGCTGTTGCTCTGAGGGACAGATTGTAGAAATTTGAGATTTCACATACTGCTGCTTTGAGTGACAGATTGCAGATCAAACTCTGCATAACACAACGATCGCTACGATCGTGCACAATGATCAGATTGTTGGAGTAATTTGAGATTTCACATACTGCTGCTTTGAGTGACAGATTGCAGATCAAACCCTGCCTAACACAACGATCAGATTGTGGGATCGTACACAACGATCAGATTGTGGGAGTAATTTGAGATTTCACATACTGCTGCTTTGAGCGATCTGACTGCACTAGGTAGAGGCTTCTGCTTAGCGTTCAAAAATCATCTCCTAGTTCTAAAGGGAGAGGTTCTAACTGCAGCTGTAAGTGACACATTATTGTTCAAAAATCATCTCCTAGTTTATTTGATCTTAATATATTTTCCCTATCCCCATTTTTTTGTAGGGCACTTGCCCTACTCTTACCCCATTTTACTTCCTTTTGCAGCCCTCTAGCACTTGCCAGGACTTTGTTATAGCCATTTTTGTGCCTAAAAGTTCAGGTCCCCATTGACTTCAATGGGGTTAGGGGTCCGGGATAACGTTCGGGCAATGTTCGGTGCCGAACCCAGACTTTTTCCCAAAGTTCGTACGGACCCTCCGAACCCGAACGTCCAGGTGTTCGCTCAACTCTACTCATGACCCATCACAGGAGGCACTCTCATGGCTAACAGAGGATAGAATTAGGAATAGACTTGAAAAACTTACCGTTATTAAGTCACCGGGACTAGAAGGCTTGCACCCGAGGGTCCTTAAGGAACTCAGTCAAGAAATTGGCAGATCATTGTTAGTAATGAAAATGGTATCATTAGCAGTAATCATAATGGATTCATGAAGAATCGTTCTTGCCAAACCAATCTATTAACCTTCTATGAGGAGGTGAGCTGCCATCTGGATAAATGAAGGCCCGTAGATGTGGTGTATCTGGGTTTTTCAAAGGCATTCAATACAGTTCCCCACAAATGTTTACTATACCAAATAAGGTCTGTTGGCATAGACCATAGGGTGAGTACATGGATTGAAAATTGGCTACAGGGGCGAGTCCAGAGGGTGGTGATAAATGGGAATACTCTGAGTGGTCCGGTCTGCAAAGTTGATCTTGAGGATGGGATAAACAGCTCAATCTCGGTATTTGCGAGTGATACCAAGCTAAGCAGGAAAATAATTTCTATGCAGGATGTGGAAACCTTGCAAGGGGATTCGAACAAATTAATGGGGTCGGCAACTACATGGCAAATGAGGTTTAATGTAGAAAAAATGTAAAATATAATGCATTTGGGTGCCAAAAATATGAATGCAATCTACTCACTAGGTGAGAACCTCTGGGGGAATCTAGAATGGAAAGGGACCTGGGGGGTATTAGTAGATGACAAGCTCAGCAATGGCATGCAATACCAAGCTGCTGCAAGCAAAGCCAACAAAATACTGGCATGCATTAAAAAGTGGATTAACTCCAGAGATAAAATGATAATTCTCCCACTCTACAAGACCCTGGTCCAGCCACACCTTGAGTACGCTGTCCTGTTCTGGGGTCCAGTCCTCAAGAAGGATGTGCTGGAACTGGCGAGGGTCCCGAGAAGGCGAACAAAGCTGATTAAGGGAGTAGAAAGATTAAGGGAAAGATTATGTGCACTGAACTTATTCTCTCTGGAGAAGAGACGCTTGAGAGGGTATATGATTTCAATGCACAAATACTGTACTGGAGACCCCACAATAGGGACAACATTTTTCCATGAAAGGGAGCATAAAAAGACACGCAACCATTCACTAAAATTAGAAGAAACTGGTTTAACCTTAAAATGCGTAGAAATGTATAGAATGATAGTGCCGAATTTGTGTTGCTTAATAAGTTCTAGGAGGTGAGTAAGAAAAGAAATAGGATTCTGATTGGGGGCATAATATGACACCAATGTTACGGCCGAGTCAGACAGGTGGCCCGTAAGGAGCAGGTATCTCCCATCAGGGTCGCCAATCCCACGTATAAGGCTAAAGGGTGTAGATCTGTGAAAAGCGATGAGGGTGCCACCCTGCTTTGTAGTGGCTGAGGCAGAGTAGAATTGTTGATAGGACGCATGCAGGAATTTGGGGGTCTGTTTAGCGGTGAAATGGGTCTCTTGTAAACATACTATATGTATTTTCTTGGATGAGAAAGCTTTCATTACTTTTGAGCATTTTTGAGGTGTATTAAACCCCTAAATGTTCAGGGTGCAGATGTTCAGGAGGGCCATAATGATGTTGTGGTGTTACTTAGAACATACCTGTGCCACTCGGCTGACTACGAAACCGCATTCGCTCTCACCAAGCCGGGAGAAAGGGGAGAAGTTAGTGATACTAGAAAGAAGGAAACAGAGAAGTTATTAAACCCAATAACAACATTTAATACTACAAGTAAACAATCAACATGGTAGGTAGGGAGACAGTTAGGAGAGGCATATAACGCAACCCCTGAGGCTCCATGGCTGTCGATGGTATTCCGCATATTAAAGGTAGAGGGCTAGGGACAGTAAATGGGGGTGCAAGTATTCCAACCTAGGGATCACAGTTGAATAGGGGGACACTTCTGAAAAGGTGGGTCCAATGAAGTAGGGCTCCTGGAACATAAGGGAGCGCGAGGTGAAAGAAAACATGTTTTTAGGAACAAAAACAAAACAGGCAGACATGTATAGGACCTGGGCCCGGGTGAAATGTCTAAAAGTTTGCGAAAAAACGAAGAAGTATGTGTCCAAGGCACATGTAATCAAAAGAGCCAGGGGGGAGGGGGGCACAAAAAAAAGGGGGGGTGAAAGAGGGGAAAGGGGGGGAGGCTCCATGGTTTCCACATGCTGCCTAAGCAGCTATAGGTGGTGGTGAGGGGATCACATTTGTTGTTAGTGGGGAGACACAGATTCCATTGCTGGAGACATTAGTGTAGCCAAGCAGGTGCAACGGGATCATGTAGAGAGTTGATGACACAACAATGTTGCCCCGTTGTCGAAGCTGCCTCTGTTGTGGAAGTTCTGATGGGAGCCGTTGGAGTGGTATGGAGCATTGGAAGTTTTTTGGGGTGATCTCAAAGCGAAGCGTCTGCGCAGATTGTCCATGCTGTGGGTGCGGCTCAGGATGTCTTGTAATGCAGACTGCAGTTCTGCGGCTGAGCGGCAGGTGTATTTTGTTTCCAAGTGGGTGAAAGAGACAGAAAGGGGAAAACCCCAGTGGTATGTTATTTTATGCTGCTGGAGGGTTTGAAGCAGGAGTTTCAAGGTTCTCCTCTTGGCTACAGTGATGGGGGACAGGTCAGGGAAGAGCTGGTATGAGATCCCCTGAAAGGAGAAAGAATCATTACCCCTTGTGGCTGCCAATATCTGCTCTTTGGTGTGGTAAAAATGGAATTTGGTTATAATGTCCGAGGGGGGCCCTTATCCTTACGGGGAGCCAGTGCACGGTGTATCCTGTCCATTTCTAACCTGAAAGAGTGCCGTCATTGTGGACTGTAGGTCTATGAACCTTTCCGGAATTCCTCGGATTCTGATGTTGGACCGCCTGGCTCTGTTTTCAAAATCCTCGAGTTTAGATTGTAATAATACATTTTCCTCTTTTAAGTTCTCATTATGCTGTACGTTGCATTCTAAATTATCAACTCTGACCTCTAATTCAGCTGTTCTAATGCCCAGTTATCTGATCTCCTTGGTCAGCTTTTCTGTGATGTGATCTAAAGTCTGCTTCAGGGCCTTCTGGAGCATAGCTTTGAATTAGAACATGTCAGCTTGTATCACAGTGTGTGCTGCCTGTGTCTGAGTCTGACTCACCGCTGTGTGGTAATTGTATGTTTAGCAGAGTGTGCGGTGTGCTCGGCTGTGCAGAGGGTGCCGGCGCCATCTTGGATCCCGGCCGGGACAGGGTATCCTTGATGTTTCTGGATTTAAATTTCTGTTTGGCGGCTCCCTGGACCATCTCTCCCGATCCTCCAGGTGCTCCAGAAGATGTGCTGTGAACGAGTGCCAGTATAGGAGCCCAGATCGCGCTCTGTCCGTTGCTGTGTCCCTAGTTAGAGCGGAGCTTCCCTCAGGAATTACCGCTCGGCTCAGCTGCGCGCATGGGACCCCCCCCACGCAAATTTTTTCACTGATTTTTGATATATATTGCCGGGAGCCAGCAATAAATTACAACCGTGACCAAGTTTACATGACTTTTTTCTTTAAAAATGTAATTTTGCTGCAGTGCTCTTCTAAACATCACACAGATGCGCCACTTTACAGGCAGACCAAGGGGACCCCCAGGCATGATATTTAAAGGAATATTTCTTTTTTTTTTCACTTTAATCATGATTAAAATCACTGCTCCTGAAAAAAATTTTGTTTTACAAACTTTTTTTTGCATTGATGCATATCCCCTAGGGCAGTACCCGGGTCCCCATACACTTTTTATGGCAATAACTTGCAAATAAGCCTTTAAAACGAGCACTTTTGATTTTTCTGGTTCGAGTCCCATTGATTTTATTAGGGTTCCCGTATCCAAACAAACGTATTGCCTATTCGCGGTGTTCTGTGCGAACCGAACCGGGGGGTGTTCACCTCATCCCTATTGTCCACATGCTGTGCACTGCTTTACTGGCACTGTCCACTTTTAAAGTAGGCTAAGTTTATATTTTTACACTGACAATTGTTTTATTATACTTTCTAAGTTTTCCTTACAGTTTAATTGACCCTTGCTCATTGATCTCTTTAAAAAGAAAAAAAAGGTGAAGGGCACCGAACCCCAGTGATCTTGTTGGAGCTTTCATGTTGTTTGAGCAGATCTCCACCTCTCAAAGGTTGCACACCCCTGCTCTTTTGCCACTTGGCCTGAAGTGGGAGTATCTTGGCATGTGGTGGAAGTGACAGGTGTTAGTGGGGGGACCCCAGGTCAACCTTTGCGCCGGGCCCACAAGCTTCAAGCTATGCCTCTGCCTATGTGGGTCTGGTTACGTATAGGTCCATGCTCCCTGTTTGTTTGTGCTCCATAAGTTGAATTTGTACTAAAAAAAATACCAGTGTGAATGATATTAGAGTAATTGAGCATGGATCCTAGACTGGGTGAATTGTCTCTAATTTGATTCAATGCATGTGTAGGTGCCCCAGTAGAGTGCACCCCAGGACCTGTAATGTGTAATGCACTTTTAAGTGATCCAACTTTTGGATCCATATGTTTAGGATTTGTTACAATTAAGTGATTTAGTGATATCCTGTCACCTGATGGAGCATTAGCTTGTGTACCGTAACTGTGCATAGTAGTGTTCGGTGTTTGTGGTTGATGTTTCATAGTTTGCAAATGACTATTAATCCCATCAACATTTAAACCCTTCTTACATGCAATTAATCGAGTGTCAGCATCCCAAGTGGTGTTTCTTTGTTGACTCTGTAAAAAAGGGGGAGATAAAGAAGAATCTGATTCAGTATTCAATTCCATGTTAGAATTTGCTACTGCGTGAGAATTCTGTCTTGTGTTCTTAGTTGTCCAGGTCCCGTAGTTATTTTCCCACTGATATAACATCATGAGGTTGTAAGATAGTAAACATTGTGTATCGAGACGTTGTGTTTGCAATTGCATAATTTCAATATCACATTGTTTTATATCCTGGTTATATTGTTGTATCAGCAGCTCAATGAGTGACTTGCTACACAAGTTGAGTTTACTTTCCCATATCTTTGTAAATTCAGAGGTAGTGTTTGTGCTTGTTGGAAAGAATTGCACCCTTAAGGCCTCATACACACGGACGTTTCTAAAAAAATAAACAAAACGTCAAGGAAAAAAAGTCTGCGTTTTTCGGCGTTATGCATCGGCGTTTTTGAGCGTTAGTGAGCGTCGGCATCAATAGGCGTTTTGTAAAAAAAAATCATTCCTCTGCTATTTTTCAACCTAAAAATGTCGGCGTCAAAAAACGCAGGAAAATGCCGGTATAATATTAGGTGGCGTTTGTTGGCATTTGTTGGCATATTGTGGCGTCGGCGTCAAAAAATGCCAAAACGTTACAGCCTCAGAACGCGATGGCTGTGGGTTTTAGTTTCAGCTCACTAATGCCGACGTCATCTACAGCTCAAAAATGCCGACATTTTTATGGGGCCATTGACTAACATGGAGAGCTGCAAAAAACGCCAGAAAACGCCGGCGTCAAAAAACGTCCGTGTGTATGAGGCCTAAAGGATAAATTCACCTTTCATAACACGTTATTAAAATTGAATTATTTGGCCTCAACACCAAACGATATGTCTGGCAGAAATCCAATACAGCTCACCATACAAATAACATCATTCCTACAGTAAAGCATGGAGGTGGTAATATTCTGTTTTTGGCGTGTTTCTCTGCAGCAGGGACTGGAGCACTTGTCAGGATAGAAGAAAAATGGATGGCGTAAAATACCATCAAATTCTTGAGAAAATTCTTCTGCCCTCTTCCAGAAAGTTGTCAATGGGAAGAACATTTACCTTTCAACATGACAATGACCCAAAGTACACCGCACAAATGACCACAGTGGTTGAAGGAAAAAAAGGTTAATGTCCTTGCATGGCCTTGTCAGAGCCCAAACTTAAACCCCATTGAAAATCTGTGGAATGACTTAAAGACTGCAGTCCACAAACGGTCACCATCATATTTAACGGAACGGTCCCTGAATTGACCCATTTAGAATTAGTGCAAAAATATCACTATGGGGCTAATTCACTATATCGCCAATTAGCGTTTGCGCAACGCTAAAAAATAACGCCCATTGAAGCCAATTAGCATATCAAATAGGCATTCATGCGAACGCAGAATCGCGTTATTGCCGCGAATATGCCTTCTTAATCGGCATATATGGGAATAGCTGATGTCAATTGGGCTTGAACCTGCAGAATCCATTGAAGGTTTCTATGAACATGATTTGCTTGAAAAAGTGTCTACCACAGCAAAATGGAAAGCATAATGCTGCATACAATGCAAGGTGTGCTGATGACATCTGTAGGATCCAAACCTGGAGATGTAAGCTTGGAATGTATTGGAATAAACCATTATGCTATAGAGTTGACTGCAACTAGCTAGAAAAAATACATTTACTAATCTTGTGTTCTCTTCATTCTCTACAAACTAACTGCTGCCACGTTAACTAAAGTGTGATTATTCCAATTGCACACCATAATATTAATGAATATGTACATACCATTGCATGCATTGCAAACGTTCATAGTATGGAAGCAATCAAACTGATGATGGGGCATTGGCTAATTAGTGAATATACCTTCACATATTTCCAAAATATAACTGCCGGCACATTAACTAGTGTGTGAATATTCTAATCTATAATATTATTGAACATGTACATACGATTGCATAAGATCATAGTATAGAAGCAATTAAACTGATGGGCATTGGCGAATATGCCTTCACATATTTTCAGACTACAGAATATAATGCAAGGTGTAGTGATGACACCGGTAGGATCCAAACCTGTAGCTGTAAGCTTTGAAGGTATTAGAATGAACCACTACACTATTTAGATGACCACAACCATCCATAGAAAATACATTGACTAATCTTGGATTCTTAAAATTCTCTACAAAATAACTGCCAGCACGTTAACTAGTGTGTGATTATTCCAATTCCACACTATAATATTATTGAATATGTACATACCATTGCATAAGTTCATAGTATGGAAGCAATCAAACTGATGGGCATTAGCGAATATGCCTTCACATATTTTCAGAATATAATGCCAATAACAATGCAAGGTGTAGTGATGACACCGGTAGGATCCTAACCTGTAGCTGTAAGCTGTGAAGGTATTAGAAGGGACCACTACACAATGAAGTTGACCACAACCAGCTGTAGAAAGTACATTTACTAATCTTGGATTCTGAAAATTCTCTACAAACTGCCAGCACATTAACTAGTGTGTGATTATTCCAATTCCACGTCATAATATTATTGAATATGTACACACCATTGCATGCATTTAAAGAATTCATAGCATGGAAGCACTCAAACTGATGTGCATTGGCTAATTGGCGAATATGAGTTTGCATATTTTCAGCATCTAATGCTGAGTACAATGCAAGCTTTCAGAAGGTCATACCATCCATACCATTGAACTACTCTGTGAGTTAGATAGCCTTGTTTAAATGTATCATGCTGATACCATAAAAATCAATGTTAGTGTTGAGCGAACCCGGACTGTAACGTTCGGATCCGTACCGAACTTTCGAGTGTCCGGGACCTGGACCCGAACACGGACATCTCAAAAAACGTTCAGGTTAGGGTCCTGGGTAGAGTTGAGCGAACACCTGGACGTTCGGGTTCTGCTGGTCCGTCCGAACTTCGGGACAAAGTCCGGGTCCGGGTCCGGACGGAACCCGAACGCTCGCACGGACAACGAACCCCATTGAAATCAATGGGGACCCGAACTTTTAGGCACAAAAATGGCTGTAGGAAAGTCCTGGAAAGCCCCAGAGGGCTGCAAAAGGAAGTAAAATGGGGGTAAGGGTAGGGCAAGTGCCCTACATAAAAATGGGGACAGGGAAATAACTTTAAATATTTTTAAAAAAATAAAAACATAAAAAAAGAAAAAATGGAGGTGAATGTGGATCATCTTCAAACTGTGTCTGAAAAGTATTAATTAACGGTAGAAGTCATATAACTGTTCTAAAATCATCTTCAAACTAGGGCAAGTGCCCTACAAAAAAATGGGGAGAGGGAAAATAAATTAAAATCAAATAAAAAAATGGGAAGGGGGGTGGATGTGGAGTAGGAGTCTAGAGGTTGACTAGGCCGTGACCGTGGCAGTGTAGGTGGAAGTGGCGGTGGTAGAGGAGTAGGAGGAGGTAGCCAACATGTTTTTTTTTTTTTGTATTGAGGCCTATTCAAAAAAACATGGTAGTGTTTTATGTGGGTTTATTGCAGCTGCTGTTGTGACCTATGTATCCCAATTGGTGTCATAGGAAGATTAAAAACGTTTGTATTTGAA
>BLSH010022453.1:80536-98036 GCA_018402905.1 Glandirana rugosa
ACGTTTTTACCTGTTTTTTACCTCTTCACAAGATTTGATAAAACTCTACACACGTCTTGTCTACAAGACACACTTCTTGTAGACAAGACCACGTCTTGTCTACAACACACACTTCTTGTCTACACGTGACTAATCGCCGATATTATTTTCACTGTGTCTGATTTGTCTTCACACTTCTTGTCTACACGTGACTAATCACCGATATTATTTTCACTGTGTCTGATTTTTCTTCACACTTCTTGTCTACACGTGACGAATCGCCGATATTATTTTCACTGTGTCTGATTTGTCTACACACTTCTTGTCTACACGTGACCACACAACATCTGTTCTGCACCAGAACAGATGTTCTTCACACAGAACATCTGTTCTGCACACATCTCAAAATAGTTTAGAACACTTCTCCATTTTTTGTCCATTTTTGCATGTTTTATGTTTTTATTTTTTTTAAATATTTAAAGTTATTTCCCTGTCCCCATTTCTTTGTAGGGCACTTGTCCCACCCTTACCCCCATTTTCCTTCCTTTTGCAGACCTCTAGGACCTTCCTGGACTTTTTTACAGCATTTTTAAGAATTTTCCAGAAAATTACCAGAACCCCGGACCCGAACCCGGACTTTTTTTGAAAAGTCCGGGTCCCGGACACCCCAAAGTTCGGTACGGACCCGAATTTTACAGTCCGGTTTCGCTCAACACTAATCTTGGATTGTTTAAATTCTCTACAAACTGCCAGCGCGTTAACTAGTGTGTGATTATTCTAAATCCACATCATAATATTATTGAATATGTACATATCATTTCATGCATTTAAAGAATTCATAGCATGGAAGCAATCAAACGAATGTGCATTGGCTAATTGGCGAATATGCATTCGCATATTTTCAGCATCAAATGCTGAGTACAATGCAAGCTTTCAGAAGGTCATACCATCCATACCATTGAACTACTCTGTGAGTTAGATAGCCTTGTTTAAATGTATCATGTAGACTTGCTGATACCATACAAATCAATGTACCAGCCAAACTTTGAACAGTCAGAATTGTTTGACATTCATGTCAGCTGGGATTACTACTGATCTGTGATTAGCTGAAGCTATTCACATGGTACAGGTTGTTGAGATAAGCCCAAGTACCATGTGATAGCTGGGGCTCAATCCCAGCTCACCAATCTAGGTAACCAAGCTGATATTAAAGTTGTGCCTCAGCCCACCACCACAGAAAATGTACAAGTCAGCAGTTACACATCCTGCAACTGCTGACTTTAATTATTAGGACACTGTCCTGGAAGCTAGTGATGTTGGCACCCCAGCCCATGTTTCCATTGGCTCTCAGGTGCTGTCGCCTCCATTGCCGATTCCCTACTGCGCATGTACAAAGGGCACTGCGCTTTCTGAATGGCCTGGCAGCAGGAAAAGAGGAGGGGTGACAAATTTCTGCCATACCTTGCTGCAGTGAGGTCTGTCGGAAGTGGGGACAGGTAAATGTCCAAAACACGTATCTACCGCCCCAAAAAAGGTGCCAAACTTGGCATCAGAAGGGGAGGGGAGAGATAAGCAATCACCCGCAATTTCCAATGAGTAGGATTCATAGCTGTGTGACTTCAAGTGGTATCAACTTCAAGCTAGTCCCTGAACTACTTTGGTCCGAGTTTGATATGACTTGCGGTCCCTAGACCTCAAGATTACACAGGCATTGCTTCAAGTCACATCCAAGTTGCATGACTTTCAAGTCACACAAGTGCAAATGGGTCCTAAGTCAAAAGGTGTTCTCCTGAAAGTAATGCAGTTTGCCCACAACATTGTCCTAACTTCAGGGAATGCCTGAGTAATATTGAGGCCTAGGAACCTCAAGTCACATCAAAGTAGTACAGGGACTACTTTTAACTTGGTGCCACTCGAAGTAGCACAGATATGAAGAGTTTCAGGAAAAGTTGGCTAAGTGTAAAAAGAGTGTATAGAAATAACTCTCTCGGATATATATATATATATATATATATATATATGTAAAATATAAAATCAGCTCTCTCATTTATATATATACACACACTCCTTACTGATTTACATCAGCAGAGTACATGCAGGAAGTGTAATGTGCCTGTAACCAGGAAGTGATGGGTGCGCATGGGCATTAAGCAGGGCCGGCATCAGGGGGGTACAAGCGGTACTGTTGTAAGGGACCCCAGTGTCTCAAGGGGCCCTTACAACAAAGTCTTTAGCAGTCTTTAACATTGGAGTCTATGGTAGGTGGACACCGTTCTCCCAAACCATAGCCAATAAAAATACCAAACTTAGTCACATAGAGAGCGCCCCCTGGGCAACAACTGGGCACCCCTCCTACACATAAATACACATATACTGCATTTCTTTGCACATATAGGTGTAGGAATTACATTAGTCTGGAGTTTATTCTGTGCTATTTGGTGGTGCTTGGAGTGTAGAACAGTGATATTATTGCAACAGCACTGGTATTGTTTGTGAAGATACCTGTGTGAGTTTAGGAAAAGATTTTTATGAGATGGACAGCAACAAGCAAAAGACAGAGAAAAACATGAGAAGATTGCACATTATAACATTCTTAAAAACAAATTAGATGATGAAATAGCAACATTGTTGCAGGGACAATTTGTTTGAAAGAAAGATACATTTCATCTCAACATGGGAAGTTACAATTGTACCATTAGAATCAATGGCTGAAACTTGCATTGGGCTTCTCAAGAAGGCATATTAGCCAACGCGAATTTGCCTTCTCAAGAAGGCATTATAGGTAAGTGTGAATTTGTAAATTTACTATACCGCCCTCTAAAAAAGGCATGGGAGTTAAAATGAGGGAATTTTCTTGTCTGAGCATGCTCAGTTGTGCTGATGAATAGTCAGGAAAAAAGGGTGAATTTGGCTCTTTTCCGACTTTCAATGATATTTCAGGTTATATATCACTTTTTTAAACAATTTAAAAGCAGATCATCATTAAATAAGATACTACATTTTTAAGAACCATTTAGGTGATCATATCATGCTCTAAACATTATTTGCATATGCAATTCCCTTGCTTCTACCACGACTAGTTTTTCAGTCAGTCATTGCTGTCTGGGCGCTATAGTGAATTTGATTCTGGGAGTATTTTCTCCCTCAGGGCTTTAGTGAATTCCATTTTGCGCTAATTAGCACGAATTTGCAATTCTGCACGTTAAAATTTGCGCAAAGGCAGAATCGCGCCATAGTAAATGACCCACTATGTACCAATGGTTTGATATTTTGGGCTTTGTATCTTTAAATCTCCACACTAAAATCATACCATATTGTAAGGTATCATAGAGTGGGGTGTGCATGACACATTTGCATTGTAAACGTATTGGTCCAATGGGAGATTTTCTTTTTGACCCATTTAGAATTAGTGCAAAAATGTCAGTTTGTAACCAATGGGTTGATATTTAGGGCTCTGTATCTTTAAATCTCCACAGTAAACTTATACTATATTGTAAGATATCAGCGGGAGTGTGTATGACAACTCTGTGTAATCATTATTTTATATATTACATTATGTTATATATTGCATTATCTCATTTTTACCTGTTTTCGATTACCAACCAAAAAACTTGTCTGATAGCATGACCACTGATTTGAAACTGTCTGATGGCTTGACTCCAGTCAGCAGGACAGGTATAGTGAAAGTGATAATCACATTCTTGAATATGTTAGGAATGTATTGGGACTTGTCAGGTGCTTACATAGATATATTCCACACACATTCTTTTTAATAAGATATAATGTGTGTGGAATACATCTATTTACTGCAGCACCTGAATAGCCCCAGTATATTCTTAACATTTTCAAGAATTTGAGCATTAACAGAAAGTATTGTGGTGCTATATACAGTCCAACACCATATACAGTAATATAAAGTAATGTGGTGCTATATACAGTCCAACTCCATATACAGCAATATAAAGTAATGTGGTGCTATATACAGTCCAACTCCATATACAGTAATACAAAGTAATGTGGTGCTATATACAGTCCAACTCCATATACAGTAATATAAAGTAATGTGGTGCTATGTACAGTCCTTCTCCAGTAAACAAAAAAAAGTCCACCCTTGCAGTGTGTGTATGAATGTATATATGGGAAAGGGGTAGGAGGTGGGAGAGTAGCCTCTTTCATACCCATGTTTCCATGCTCCAGCCAGCTGCAGAGCTCTGTTCTAGACTTGTGCATGGCTAAAAAATTAGTTTTTTTCCTTTTTTCGGAAATTCAAAAAATTCGGAATTCAGAAATTAAAAATTCGGTAATTCGGAAATTCACGGTAATTCGTCAATTTTGGTAATTCGGAAATTTGAAAATTTGCGGTAATTCAGCAATTGCGGTAATTCAGAAATTCGCTGTAATTCGGCAATTGCGGTAATTTGGGAATTTGGCAATAGGAACAGCCGAAAATCCAAAATTCGGAAATTCAGAAATCCGAAAATTCAAAAATAACTAAGAAAATTTGAAATAATAACTAACTAATAACTATTAAATTATAGGTATTGGAATTTCCTTGAAAGTTTGGCTGTTAGTGAACTTAAATATTACATTTATCACTAATAGCCATATTTTCAAGAAAATTCCAATACACATAATTTAATAGGTATTTATTATTATTTCAAATGTTCTTTCTTATTTCCAGAATTTCGGAAATTCGGAAAAAAGGAAGAACATTTGAAATAAAAAGTTATTAATTTATTATTTTAACTTATTATAAATTATAATAAGCTATTATTATTTCAAATGTTCTTCCTTATTTCCGACTTTTGCAGTGTGTGACTGTACATATACATACATACATACATACAGTGCGGTCCTGCGACGCTGTACCCAAACAAAATTTTTATAATTTTGCTCCCACCAATAGAGCTTTCTTTTGGTGGTATTTGATCACCTCTGCGGTTTTTATTTTATGCGCTACAAATAAAAAAAGACCGAAAATTTTTGGAAAAAATAGTTTTTCATTGTTCCTGTCACGAAACTTTGTAGATGTAAATTATCTCCTTCACTGATGGGCACTAATGTGTAGCCGTCAATCGGCTATGGCGCGGATCTGAAGTGGTCAAGGGAAACTGGCAATGAAGCCTTGCAGCTTCACAACAAGTTTCCTACTGTGCATGCACAAGACACATCACACTTTGTGAATGGGCTGCAGTCTTCTGGGACTTGTGATGTGTCCTAGAGGGCTGCAGGGGAAGGGGGGTAAACTTCTGGCTCAGATTGCTGTGGCGCACCTGACCGGAAGTGGGGGTGTGTACCTGTCAAAACCAGGTACCTGCCCCCCCCCCAAAAAAGGGACTCTGTCACTACCAACATTCCTGTTTATTCATGCATCTGAGGCTGCAGAAATGGATACTGTGTCCTGTATCTCCTTTCTCTGTCTCAATGGTGAAACATTGGGGATTTAGAACCTTGATATTTCACCAAAGCCCTCCAGCAGAGCTATTACAAAATTGTAAAAAAAAATAAAATAAAATGAAATAGGAAAAAAAAAATAATAACAAAAATTAGAAACTACTGACCCTATCCTCTGCCCTACTGACGACCTTCACTGCCCCTATGACTAAGCCTCGGTGGGCGGGGTGAAATACATCAGGATTTGTGGTTTGGTGGAGACATGTAGGCTCTTTATCGTTTATTTACCTGGGCTGGTCAGGAGTAGCGGTAATCTTTTCCTCTTTACATTTACTAGCCTTCTGGATTGATATCCAAGCCTGCACCCCATGCTCTAGGACACAGGAATATAACAGGTCAAGGTCCACTGCCCTACTGACACCGTCCACATTCTTTGCACTGCTTCACTGGCACTGTCCACTTATAAAGTAGGCTAAGTTTATATTTTTACAGTGACAATTGTTTTATTATACTTTCTAAGTTTTCCTTACAGTTTAATTGACCCTTGCCCATTAATCTCTTTAAAAAAAAAAAAAAAAAAAGAGAAGGGCACCGAACCCCAGTGATCTTGATGTAGCTTTCATGTTGTTTAAGTAGATCTCCACCTCTCAAAGGTTGCACGCCCCTGCTCTTTAGCCACTTGGCATGTGGTGGGAGGTACTTGGCGTGTGGGGAAGCGGCAGGTGTTAGTGGGGGGACCCCAAGTAAACCTTTGCACTGGGCCCACAAGCTTCAAGCTACGCCTCTGCCTATGTGGGTCTGGTTACGTAAAGGTCCATGCTCCCTGTTTGTTTGTGCTCCATAAGTTGAATTTGATCCAATGCATGTGTAGGCGCCCCAGTAGAGTGCACCCCAGGACCTGTAATGTGTATTGAACTTTTAAGTGATCCAACTTTTGGATCCATATGTTTAGGATTTGTCACAATTAAGCGATTTAGTGATATCCTGTTACCTGATGGAGCATTAGCTTGTGTACCGTAATTGTGTATAGTAGTGTTCTGTGTTTGTGGTTGATGTTTCAAAGTTTGTGAATGAATATTAATCCCATCAACATTTAAACCCTTCTTACATGCAATTCACAGAGTGTTAGCATCTCAAGTGGTGTTTCTTCATTGACTCTGTAAAAAAGAGGAAGATAAAGAAGAATCAGGTTCAGTACTCAATTCCATGTCAGCATTTGCTACTGCGTGAGAATTCTGTATTGTGTTTTTAGTTTTCCAGGTCCAGTAGTTATTTTCCCACCGATATAACATCATGGGGTTGTAAGATAGTAAATATTGTGTATCGAGATGTTGTGTTTGCAATTGCATCATTTCAATATCACATTGTTTTATATCCTGGTTATTAGAGTTGAGCGAACACCTGGATGTTCGGGTTCGGCGGGTTCAGCCAAACTTCGTGGAAACGTTCGGGTTCAGTACCGAACGTTACCCGGACTTGACCCCGGACCCCGAACCCCATTGAAGTCAATGGGGATCCGAACTTTTCGGCACAAAAATGGCTGTAAAAATGTCCTGGAAAGTGCTAGAGGGCTGCAAAAGGAAGAAAATGGGAGATGTTATTAGATCTGTAATCTGTCCCTCAAAGCAGTAGTAATCTCTACCTAGTCCAGTATCAGATCGTTCTGTAATCAGATCGTTCTGAAATGCAGGATGAAAGATTGTTCTGTAATCAGATCGTTCTGTAATGCAGGATGAGATGTTATTAGATCTGCAATCTGTCCCTCAAAGCAGTAGTAGTAATTTCTACCTAGTTATTATCACTGCAATCTGTCCCTCACAGCAGTAGTAGTAATCTCTACCTAGTTATTAGATCTGCAATCTGTCCCTCACAATCTGTCCCTCACAGCGCCGGCAGCATCCTCTCCCTACACTAACCTGAGAGCATGTGACATGCAGCACTGTGACTCCAGCCTCATATAGAGGCTGGGTCACATGATGCACTGGCCAATCACAGCCATGCCATTAGTAGGCATGGCTGTGATGGCTTCTAGGGAAAACCAGTGAAACGCTTGTTGATTGGCTGCCCTGCAGCTATTCAACATGCGTGATAAAATACGAGAACCCAGAACCCGAACCCAGACTTTTTCCTCAAACGTTCGGGTTCGGGACACCCGAAAGTTCGGTACGGACCCGAACTTTACAGTTCGGGTTCACTCAACTCTACTGGTTATATTGTTGTATAAGCAGCTCAATGAGTGACTTGCTATACAAGAAACACATTATTAAAATGTTTTAATTTGGCCTCAACACTAAACTATATGTCTGGCAGGAAACCAAAGTACACAGCTCACATGACCACAGTGGTTGAAGGAAAAAAAGGTGAATGTCCTTGCATGGCCTAGTTAGAGCCCAAACTTAAACCACATTGAAAATCTATGGAATTATTTAAAAGACTGTAGTCCACAAATGGTTTCCATTACATTTAACTGAACTTGAGCAGTTCTGCAATGAAGAGTGGACAAATATTGCAAAGTCTAGATGTACAAAATTAGTAGAGACATATCACAACATACTAAAGGCTGTAATTGACGCAAAAGGGGGGTTCAACAATATACTGAAAAAAGGGGGTGATCCTTTTTCCAACTCCTTTTCCAAAAGATTGCCAACAAATATAGATTTAGCACACTTCGAGTTTAGGGTGCCTTCACCTTAATCTTTCTAGTACAAATTTTGAAGCAGTTTGTGAACCAATTAATATACAAAAGCACCACATCCTAATTGAACAGTATATTATTTTTGGGGGTGTACTTTCAATGTGCCCAGGAACCACACAGCATAAATTAAAATACTACAAAGTTTATTAATATGTAATATAAAAATGTTAAAAAGATATCAGAAATCAAAGATAAAAACAGTGTCCTATCTAAAGTTGTCATGGCAGGGGTGTAAAATTCTTTCCTACTGTGAAATCCCCTTTTAATCCTCTTTTGGGGGAAGTTATGAGAGTCTTTCAAATACATTATGGGAGAACTAGTTGTTGCCTCCAGGGTAGGCATGATATAATATCCCATGATAGAGCAGTCGTTTGTCGATCTTAAAATTCTCCCAATATCACCCTGTTTTCTGAGTTTTATGACTTACGTACATACTAGTGTACAACCTGCAGGGATCAACCTTTCGACTCCTGATCATCCACAAAAGTACTGTTGTATTGAGTACCTCAAAGTAATTCAGGTCAATTATAGAAACATTTGGAAAAGGGATTTTCTGAACCCAAAGGGTTCAAGGACTTTAAAGGTGCCACAATGAACGAACCAAAATATTTTGTTAAAAAAATTCCATATATTTTAATTGGTACCATATTAAAAACATAGATAAAACAAATACATTATTTCATTCGAAAAGGGTGTATCACACAAATCTTCAGCTATCTAAGCTCAACATGTTTCACCCTAAATAGGGCTTCTTCAGGAGACTTATTGGAGCTGTGTAGAGTAAATACTATAAATAGAGAAAATACAATATGTAAGTACATTTTCCAAAAGAAAAAAGAAAAAAAATGCACAACACTTTTAATCATATTCAATCAATGCAATCATTTATGGAGAGAAAGAAAAACATATATTATACATAATTCTATATGGAAAAGAAACCACATAAAAATCAAGTCTGTGTAGCTCTATAAAGAGAGTTCTGTTGCTCAAAAGCTAAAAAACTGATGGACACCTACCAGTCTTTTCAAAAAAAGGGCTATCATACAAGAGATATGAGAAAACACCACCTGAAGTGTATTCTATACTGTACACCACCAAATGCACTGTATATATAGTCTACACGGAATGCAAAGTATATATATAGTATCTTACAAAAGTGAGTACACCCCTCACATTTTTGTAAATACTTTATTCTATCTTTTCATGTGACAATACTGAAGAAATGACACGTTGTTACAATGTAAAGTAGTGAATGTACAGCTTGTATAACAATGTAAATTTACTGTCCCCTCAAAATAACTCAACACACAGCCATTAATGTCTAAACCGCTGGCAAAAAAAGGTACACCCCTAAGTGAAAATGTCCAAATTGGCCCCAATTAGCCATTTTCCCTGCCCAGTGTCATGTGACTCATTAGTGTTACAATGCCTTAGGTGTGAATGGGGAGCAGGTGTGTTACATTTGGTGTTATCACCCTCACTCTCTCATACTGGTCACTGGAGGTTCAACATGGCCTCTCATGGCAAAAAAACTCTGAGGATATAAAAAAAAGAATAGTTACATAAAGATGGGCTAGGCTATAAGAAGATTGCCAAGACCCTGAAACTGAGTTGCAGCATGGTAGCCAAGACCATACCGTGGTTTAAGAGGACAGGTTCCACTCAGAACAGGCCTTGCATGTTCGACCAAAGAAGTTGAGTGCACATGCTTATCATCATATCCAGAGGTTGTCTTTGGGAAATTGACGTATGAGTGCTGCCAGCATTGCTGCAGACATTGAAGGGGTGGGGGGTAAGCCTGTCAGTGCCCACACACTGCATCAAATTGGTCTTCATGGCTGTCATCCCAGAAGGAAGCCTCCTCTAAAGATGATGCACAAAAAAGACCACAGACAGTTTGCTAAACACAAGCAGACTAAGGACATAGATTCACTTAAGGGTGTACTCACTTTTGTTGCCAGCATTTTAGGTATTAATGGCTGTGTGTTGAGTAATTTTGAGGGGACAGCAAATTTACACTGTTATACAAGCTCTACACTCACTACTTTACATTGTAGCAAATTGTCATTTCTTCAGTGTTGTCACATGAAAAGATTTAATAAAATGTTTACAAAAATGCAAGGGGTGTACTCACTTTTGTGAGATACTGTATATATATTGATTCAGCTGATTCTTGACCCCATCATGATGTAGCCTGTTGCACAAATATGGACACAATGTGCAAGTAAATGTATTTTCTTATGTCCATATTACTGTTTCCAAAAATTCACAAACTTTACTTCAACTTTTTTTTGTAAAATAATTTGTATCTCCTTATATTAAGCTCAGTTTTCATGACATCCCAGCTCTGTCATGCATATTCAATGTTTCCCATCCACCTGTGCATTTTTAACCACAATCACTGTGGATGATGTAGGGTTAAGCCCTGCAGAGTAAGCAAATATGTGTATAAGTCATCATAAGGATGCTGCCACCCCCTTTCCCACCCCTGAGCACCAACTATATAAAGTGACTGAGGGCAGAGATAGGAAATCAACAAAGGCATCCCTCAGACTCTCACATCTCTACATAGCACATAGCACAGACATGACTGCCATCAGAATCTTGTCCGTTGGGTTCCTGGCTGTTCTTCTGCTCTTCTCCATCATCTCCCCCTCCGTTTGTGAGGAGCGCCCAAAGGCACCTGCCAAACAAGACAAAAATCCTAATGCGCCCTCTATGAAAGGAACCCTGTGGGCAACTGGTGAGTGGAATCTTAATAATAGACACATGCAGACCTATTGACCTGCAAGCTGTTATCATGTTAATTGATAGAGTCGGTTCACACTGCCGCGACTTATCAGGCGACTTGAGTGTTAACTGGCTCTGAGACATGGAAAAGGATTGCAAAGTAAAGACTGCTTAGACTCCATGCACACTGGGCTTAAGAAAAACACCAGTTCCTTTGGCAGAAAAAAAAATGTTCGTTTTAGGTGCATTAGGTGTGTTTAGTGTTTTTTTTTCTGCCAGAAAGCTCCAATTGAAAACTCAATCCAGAAGGGTTTCTTCCTTCCTCTAAACACTGGGTTTAAAATATGCCTCTAAACATCATATGTGCATGGACACTCTGGGATAACATTGAGCTGCTTCTATGGGCAAAAATCAAAGCTCTTGTAATAGCAGCATTTTTTAATCCAGTGCGCATGGACCCATAAGTGGGGTACACACTATAAGAAAATCGGGCGACCATTCATCCGATTTTTCTTGTTGTTCCACAGCAAATTGGAACCGATGAAAGAAAATCCGTATGACTAAGGCTTTTTTGTTGTTGTTTATTATTTCTGATCAAGCGCAGTCTTTCTTTTCTGATTTTTCTTGTACGAAAATCGTATGATAATGGTACACATTTAACAAAAATCGGTCATTCTTTTCCCACCCGTGAAAAATTTTGGAGTTTGGCCATCCGAGAATTTTCATACGAAAATTCGGAATCGGCTGTCGAAAGTCGTGAACACATTATACGAAAATCGCACGAAAATTCTCCGGATGAAAATGTTCACTCAATTTTCTTATAGTGTGTACGAGCCACTGCCTATAGACGGTCTGAACCATGAATGGGCAGGCTGAATGTACCAAGATGATTGATCAATCGATTATCTTGGGTTCAACTGGAGGGATGGCTTATCTCGCTCAAAATTCAAAATTCCCAGAAAGAAAAGAAGATTCCCGGCCACAAAAATTATTTTCTATAGTAACATGAGGTGAAATTGAAGGCTTGGTTGGCCGAATTTCGAAAATCAATGGTGGCACAATCAGATCAGAAAACGCACAAAATTTCTAATTTTGAAAAGAAAATTTGTTCGGAATTCAACCGTGTATGTCCTGCCTAAAAGTCTGTTACTGGACTGACTTGACACTTGGCAGCAATAAGCATGTGAGACAACAGTGGCTTGTTGTTGAGTCAAAAACTATAGCATTATTAAATAGTCAGTCCAGTTTATAATACACAGTTAATGACACTGATTTTTTTTTTAAGGATGCCCTATAGAAAAACGAAAAATTGTAGGTATATTTCCCCAAAAAGAAATTGACACTCTTAGGCTTAAAGCGGAGTTCCACCCATTTAAAAGTCAGCAGCTAAAAAAAGTGTAGCTGCTGACTTTTAATAAATGGCTACTCACCTGTCCCACAGTCCAGTGATGCAGCGGCCCGATGCATCGCTTCTCTGCGCTTCCCCTCCGAGGCACTGGCATAGCAAGTGTGGGCGCTCGGCGCGATGTGAATGGCCGGGCAATCTTCTGGGACCTGTGACGTGTCCCAGAAGATCGCCGGGAGGGGTGGGAGAGGTGAAGTTCCTTCCGGCTCTGTGGCACCAGGAGAGGAAGTAAGAGATGGGACCCTGCCAAAACAGGGTCCCTGCCCCCCCCCCCCCCAAAAAATGACATGCCGATTGTGGCATGTCAGGGGATCACCTACACTTAAAGCGGAAGTTCCACTTTTGAGTGGAACTCCAATTTAATGTACACGGAATGCTTGACAACTTCTCCTGAACAATTTAAATTGACAGCTAGAAACCAACATTTAAAAACGTCAGTTTAGCCGCGATTGCATGCCGTGTTTAGCAGCGTTCGCGTCTAGGAATGTTTTTTGTTTTTTTTTAAATGAAAACGCCTGTAAACGAAATGCTGCTAAACGTGAGTTACCACATTTAGCACTGTTTACAAGCTGTTACAGGCATTTGGCATTTCAAATGCATCTGAAAATCCGTCTGGAACGCATTTTTTTGCTTTCCAAAAATTACTCTAAACGCAACTGCATGGAAACGACTATAAACGACCCTGTGTACATGTACTGATAAGATAACATAGAGGAGAGTTCAGGGGCAGCTGAAAAAAAACACCCAACTGCCCCTAAACGTCAGTTTAGCAGCAGCAGTGTACATGAGGCCTTAAAAGAAGGACTTGCTAATTGAATCGCTATTATTTATATGTACAATACTTATCTTTATGTTGCTTGATCATTTTCTGTAACAACATGTTTGAATAAATAGGAAATCGTAAAAGGAATGTAAAAATAACTGTTGTCTACTGTTTCTTTCTCTACATTAAGGTGTTTGTAGCCGTATAGTGCACTTGTAACAACATGGTACTGTCCGTGATACTTTTTTGATTGTGCTAAACAGTTACATTTTCAGGACAAGCTTTTGGGGTACATTCCCTTCTTCTCAGGTCCGTTACTCCATAGTTTTCCTACGTTATAACAGTGTAGACATGTGCGGTTCATTTCGTTTCTAATTAAAATTTGGACGAATTTTCGTTTTTCGGAAATTCAGATGTATCCGAATCTCCAAATTACAATAGTACCGAATTTAAATGAATCCGAAATAACTAAAGAAAAATTCTGACAAAATTTGAATTTGAATCCTTTTAGAATACTTTTCGAATTCAAATAGTTTTTGAATTTGAATAGTTTTCCAATTTCCAAAAAGAGTAAAATTAAATAGAAAATAAAGGAATAGAATAGAAAAAAATAGACTCGAAAAGAATATAACAGGAAATAAAATAAAAGATTAGAATATAATAGAGTACAACAGAGCAAAATAAAATAGAAAATAAAAGAACAGAATAGACTAGAATATAATAGACACAAATAGAATATAATACATAGAAAGAATATAACCATCTTCCTGTTATGCCAAGTATTTACTACTACTTACTTACTAGCAGACTATGTAGACTTTATAGGAGACTTTGTAGCGCTATGGAACTGAGACTCCTACAACAATATCCAGAATATCCAGAAGGATAAATTCCAAGGTTGGCACAAAGGCAATTGTCCCTACAATTAAAAAAACTCTATTTGTCAGTCTTTGCCACCCAAGCAATATTTCCCAGTTCTCCCCTGGTGCAGTAAACATGCATAATGGGCCACCGTAATGCTATGTTCACACATGTGCAGGATTAAAAAAATCATCCAGTGCCTGTGTTAAGTAGGTTTTCCCTGAAATATGAGTGCTCTTAGGGAACCAACTGAGAAAAATAAGGTTGGCACATGCAGAGTATTTTGGTCTAGAATAATAGAATAGAATAACATAAAAAGAATATAGCCATCTTCCTGTTATGCCAAGTATTTACTACTAATTACTTACTAGTAGAATATGTAGACTTTGTAGGAGACTTTGTAGCGCTATGGAACTAAGACTCCTACAACAATATCCAGAATATCCAGAAGGATTAATCCCAAAGTTGGCACAAAGGCACTTGTCCCTACAATTAAAGAAAGCTGTATTTGTCAGTCTTTGCCCCCCAAGCAATGGTTCCCATTTCTCCCCTGGTGAAGTAAACATGGATAATGGGCCACCGTAATGCTATGTTCACACATGTGCAGGATTTTATAAAATCATCCAATCACAGTGCCTGTGTTACGTAGATTTTCCCTACAATATGAGTGCTCTTAGGGAACCAACTGAGAAAAATAATTGTGGCACATCATGAGTACTTTGGTCTATGCTATGTGAACCATGATATGGGTGGGAACCTAACAAATGAATTACAGGTATTATTCTTTCTGACACCCATATGGCAAGTTTGCACATACAGTATATTTCTTTTAGCACTTGGCTGGTAGTATTGTCTGACGAAACATGAAGCTGGTATGGTCAGGCGATTCTAGGGTAAAAATGCTAACCATTTTCATGCTGAAACCCGTTTACCAGTGTTCTGGTTTTCTAAAAGCATAGTAATTCAATTAAAAAAGCTAATGTTACATCTAAGAATCTGAAAATACCTTTGTTACAGATTGTACACTGTTCTAGAGTCTGCTGACCGTCTAAAGTCTTGGTCAGCGGGAAGAATGAAAAAAAACGGAGGAGCTTGGGAGGAGTATGCTGTACTAACTATGCAAAGTTAAAATAATTTTAAATAAATATGCAAATTTAAAATAAATAAATAAAAAGGGGCAGACTCGATGGACTACTCAGTCTTTTTCTGCCGTCACTTTTCTATGTTTCTATGTTTCTACTCTACCAACAACCACAAATTTATTTTTATTACAAGTAAAGGAATACTGTATATGTATAACATTATAACCATCAGATAAAAACAGGAAATCATTTTCCACATACTTAGGTTTAGTGACAAGCAGAAGACAATACAGTGTATTACTAACTCACATCATCAAAGTATCAATACTACTAAATGAAAATTTGTAAATACCTGAAAGGGTTAGTCCTTCCAAAAGTGACATTTGTAAGTGGAGGCTGGGCTAAGTGACCCTCAGACTCTCTCTTGACTACTCAACTGACAAGATCTACCTACTGTGAGCTCCTTGCTATGTTTCTTCCCCCTTTTAGTTCTGGGTGTTCTCATCCATCTTGAGGTGTTTTTTCCCCCTTTATGAATGAACAATAATGGTTGGAGCAGTACTGGAGACCTGCCTTATGGATGTTTATTATCACAGCACTCCTACAGCAGTTGTCTGCCTCCAAAGAAATACATTGCCACCTGATCCATCATAAAATGGTAAATTCTCGTGTGAAAGTCTTTGACATGTTCAAGATAAAAGCCCCTCCAATAGAGCAAATAATCTTTGCCAAAACAGAAGTGTACAGTCTTTTTTAAGGTGTACCCAACAGTCCTTTATACAGACAAGATGGGCTTACACAGGTTCACTGACTGTCTTATATCTTTCTTTGTCAGGACACTTCATGGGTAAGAGGAGCCTGCAGGAAGATTAGCGTATGCTCTGCCACCCAGCAAGATGCAAGAAGCACAGGTGACTACAGGAATATGTGCTTAAATTAAACAACAAACGCTAAGAAAAATGCTAGCAATGAAAGCAAGTAAATGAAGAAATATATATATGTACAGGTGTATATATACAGTTGTGCTCAAAAGTTTGCATACCCTGGCAGAAATTGTGAAATGTTGGCATTAATATTGAAAATATGACTGATCATGCCAAAAATCATAATGATAACAGAAATCACCTAAATGGCCCTGATAAAAAGTTTACATACCCTGGAATGTTTGGCCTTTGTACAGACACAGAAGGTGGCACACACAGGTTAAAATGGCAATGAAAGGTTAATTTCTCAAATTTTTGGCTTTTTAAATCACAATTAGTGTCTGTGTATAAATAGGCAATGCATTTGTTAGCTCTCACTTGGATACTTTAAGCAGGCTAGACACTGAGCCATGAGGAGGTAGAAAAGAACAGTCAAAAGACCTGCGTAACAAAGTAATGGAACTTTATAAAGATGGAAAAGGATATAAAAAGATACCCAAAGCCTTGAATATGTCAGTCAGTACTGTTTTATTCCCTTATTAAGAAGTGGAAAATTTGGGGCTCTTTTGATACCAAGCCAATGTGAGGTAGACCAAGAAATATTGCAGCCACAACTGGTGGAAGAATTGCCCAGGATACAAAGAAAACCCCACAGGTAACCTCAGGAGAAATACAAGCTGTTCTCCAAAAAGACAGTGTAGTTGTTTTTAAAAGGAGCACAATTCAACAATACTTGAACAAAAAAGGGCTGCATGGTTGAGCTGCCGGAAGCCAGAAAAAAGCCCAATGTCAAGGCATGTCAAGGTGTTGTTGGCATTGCCGTCTTTAAGGCAGGGCAAAAGGTGCAGTTGCCCTTGGCCCTGTCATTGTTGTGGGGCCCAAAGCAGCTGCCTCATACTTTCCAACTATCCTGGTTTAAACTCCCTTGTCCCTTGAAGTTTTAGACCTGTGCTGTGTCCTGATATCTAAGTGCTGCTACTAAAGCTGCCCAACTCTGCCCTATTGTTATGTTTACATGTAAATAACCAGCATTGATATGTAAATAGCGGTAGCATTCATATGTAAATAGTGGCGGCCAGCTACACTGATATGTAAACAAAGGTGGCATTAATATGTATATCATGCCCCCCTGAGGTCATATTCACCATCCCCTATACTGGATGCTGCCCACTGGGGAGACAAAGGCATGCTTGAAAGTCCAAAGCACATGTCAGCAGATGCATAAAGGTGTCCTTGATAATTGATGGCACTGCTGTGTATCTACTAAAGGGCAGCACATTTCTGTGGTGTCAGGAAAGCGACTTTTTGTCCCCCAGTCCATGGTGTGCAGGCAGTGAGGAGATGATGTGCAGTAACCTCTAGCAACCAATCAGTGAGCAGTATTGATGTTCAGTAATCTCTAGCAACCAAACAAGCAGAAAGCATGTGCTGTAACCTCTAGCAATTAACAGTGAGCAGTAATGTGTGCTGTAACCTCTAGCAACCAGACAGTATGCGGCAATAATATGCTGTAACCCCTGGCAACCAAGCAAAATCACTGCTGATCTGATTCAGTAAAATGATTTTGAGTCTAGTTGCTATTTTTATTGTATGTCTCAGAGTAGGTGGAGAGTGAAATTGCATGGGGGAGCCCCAAGAAAACATTTGCTAAAGGTCCAATCAATAATA
>BLSH010022453.1:113772-132045 GCA_018402905.1 Glandirana rugosa
GCCGGAGTCGGTGATGTTTCGTCACACCGTGGGAGTAGCGAAAAGTGTCTGGATATGGGAAATCCCAATATGCGGTCTAACCGCTGGGACTACCCTCTATGGACGAGGAATGCCCGGTGGACAGACTGAGCTGGTATTGTAACTACAGTATAATACGGGGGTTAGTCTTAGGATAAAGAAAAGAATGAGTGGAGGATCTTGAATAATTCGTTGTATTTCAGCCGTGATGGTAAGATATGTAAAGATGTGTAAAATTCCAATTAGGTCAAAGAAGATTAAAATCACTTATCACAACTCGCTTGGGCCTGACATTGCAAGCCCAGGCATGGCTTGAAAGCCCACAGGCCACCGAACCCGAACGATTTTTGAAATGTCCGGGTCCGGGTCCGTGCCCCGGACACCCGAAAGTTCGGTACGGACCCGAACGTTACAGTCCGGGTTCGCTCAACACTATTCACTAAAATTAGAAGAAACTGGATTAACCTTAAAATGTGTAGAAATGTATAGAATGGTAGTGCCGACTTTATGTTGCTTAATAAGTTCTAGGAGGTGAGTAAGAAAAGAAATAGGATTCTGATTGGGGGCATAATATGACATCAATGTTATGGTCGAGTCAGACAGGTGGCCCGTAAGGAGCAGGTATCTCCCATCAGGGTCGCCAATCTGGCGTATAACCCTAAAGGGTATAGGTCTGTGAAAAGCGATGAGGGTGCCACACTGCTTTGTAGTGGCTGAGGCCGAGTAGAATTGTGGATAGGAGGCGTGCAGGAATTTGGGGGTATGTTTAATGGGTCTCTTGTAAACATACTATATGTATTTTCTTGGATGAGAAAGCTTTCATTACTTTTGAGCATTTTTGAGGTGTATTAAATCCCTGAATGTTCAGGGTGCAGATGTTGAGGGGGCCATAATGATGTTGTGGTGTTACTATGCACTCAGCTGACTACGAAACCTCATTTGCTCTCACCAAGCCGGGAGAAAGGGGAGAAGTTAGTGATACTAGAAAGAAGGAAACAGAGAAGAAGTTATTAAACCCAATAACAACATTTAATACAACAAGTAAACAATCAACATGGTGGGTAGGGAGACAGTCAGGAGAGGCATATAACGCAACCCCTGAGGCACCATGGCTGTCAATGGTATTCCGCATATTAAAGAGGGCTAGGGACAGTAAATGGGGGTGCAAGTATTCCAACCTAGGGATCACAGTCGAATCGGGGGACACTTCTGAAAAGGTGGGTCCAATGAAGTAGGGCTCCTGGTACAAAAGGGAGCGCGAGGTGAAAGAAAACATGTTTGTAGAACCAAAAACAAAACAGGAAGAACAAAGAAAAAAGGAAGAAGTATGTGTCCAAGGCACATGTAATCAAAAGAGCCAGGGGGGAGGGGGGAAGGGGGGGGAGGCTCCACATGCTGCCTAAGCAGTTATAGGTGGTGGTGAGGGGATCACATTTGTTGTTAGTGGGGAGACACGGATTTCATTGCTGGAGATATTAGTGTAGCCAAGCAGGTGCAACGGGATCATGTAGAGAGTTGATGACACAGCTAGGTGTCAACAGGGGATGGTTTCAGACTGGGGGGTTCAGTCCATAGAGTCCTCTTCGTTTGTTGCCCCGTTGTCGCAGCGGCTTCTGTTATGGAAGTTCTGATGGGAACCGTTGGAGTGGTATGGAGCATTGGTAGTTTTTTGGGGTGATCTCAAAGCGAAGCGTCTGCGTGGATTGTCCGTGCTGTGGGTGCAGCTCAGTAGGCCCATGTCTTGTAATGCAGACTGCAGTTCTGCGGCTGAGCGGCAGGTGTATTTTGTTTCCAAGTGGGAGAAACAGACAGAAAAGGGAAAACCCCAGTGGTATGCTATTTTATGCTGCTGGAGGGTTTGAAGCAGGGGTTTCAAGGTCCTCCTCTTGGCTACAGTGATGGGGGACAGGTCAGGGAAGAGCTGGTATGAGATCCCCTGAAAGGAGAAAGAATCATTACCCCTTGTGGCTGCCAATAGCTGCTCTTTGGTGTGGAAAAAGTGGAACTTGGCTATAATGTCCGAGGGGGGCCATTATCCTTACGGGGAGCCAGGGCACGGTGTATCCTGTCCATTTCTAACCTGAAAGAGTGCCGTCATTGTGGACTGTAGGTCTATGAACCTTTCCGGAATTCCTCAGATTCTGATGTTGGACCGCCTGACTCTGTTTTCAAAATCCTCGAGTTTAGATTGTAATAATAAATTTTCCTCTTTTAAGTTCTCATCCTCGGCAGCATTATTCTGTACATTGCATTCTAGATTATCAACTCTGACCTCTAATTCAGCTGTTCTCATGCCCAGTTATCTGATCTCCTTGGTCAGCTTATCTGTGATGTGATCTGAAGTCTGCTTCAGGGCCTTCTGGAGCATAGCTTTGAATTTGGAGAACATGTCAGCTTGTATCACAGAGTGTGCTGCCTGTGTCCGAGTCTGACTCACCGCTGTGTGGAAATTGCAGGGACCTCTGTGCATGTTTAGCAGAGCGCGGTGTGCTCAGCTGTGCAGAGAGCGCTGGCGCCATCTTGGATCCTGGCCAGGACAGGGCATCTTTGATGTTTCTGGATTTAAATTTCTGTTTGGCGGCTCCCAGGACCTTCTCTCCCGATCCTCCAGGTGCTCCAGAAGATGTGCTGTGAATGAGTGCCGGTATAGGAGCCCAGATCGCGATGTGTCCGTTGCTGTGTCCCTAGTTAGAGCAGAGCTTCCCTCAGGAATTACCACTCGGCTCAGCTGCGCGCATGGGACCCCCGCACGCACGTTTTTTCAGTGATTTTTGATCTATATTGCCGGGAGCCAGCAATAAATTACAACCGTGACCAAGTTTAAATGACTTTTTTCTTTAAATATTTCATTTTGCTGCAGTGCTCTTCTAAACATCACACAGATGCGCCACTTTACTGTCAGACCAAGGGGACCCCCAGGCATGATATTTAAAGGAATATTTCTTTTTTTTTTTCACTTTAATCATTATTAAAATCACTGCTCCTGAAAAAAATATTGTTTTACAAACTTTTTTTGCATTGATATATCTCCCCTAGGGCAGTACCCGGGTCCCCATACACTTTTTATAGCAATAACTTGCATATAAGCCTTTAAAACGAGCACTTTTGATTTTTCTGGTTAGAGTCCCATTGATTTTATTAGGGTTCCCGTATCCGAACAAACGTATTGCCTATTCACGGTGTTCTGGTGCGAACCGAACCGGGGGGTGTTCACCTCATCCCTATTGTCCACATGCTGTGCACTGCTTTACTGGCACTGTCCACTTTTAAAGTAGGCTAAGTTTATATTTTTACAGTGACAATTGTTTTATTATAGTTTCCTTACAGTTTAATTGACCCTTGCTCATTGATCTCTTTAAAAAGAAAAAAAAGAGAAGGGCACCGAACTCCATTGATCTTGTTGGAGCTTTCATGTTGTTTGAGCAGATCTCCACCTCTCAAAGGTTGCACACCCCTGCTCTTTTGCCACTTGGCCTGTGGTGGGAGTATCTTGGCATGTGGTGGAAGTGACAGGTGTTAGTGGGGGGAACCCAGGTCAACCTTTGCGCCGGGCCCACAAGCTTCAAGCTATGCCTCTACCTATGTGGGTCTGGTTGCGTAAAGGTCCATGCTCCCTGTTTGTTTGTGCTCCATAAGTTGAATTTGTCCTAAAAAAATACCAGTGTGAATGATATTAGAGTAATTGAGCATTGCCGCGTATATGCCTTCTTAATCGGCATATATGGGAATAGCTGATGTCAATTGGGCTTGAACCTGCAGAATCCATTGAAGGTTTGTATGAACATGATTTGCTTGAAAAAGTGTATGGGAACTACTGCAGCAAAATGTAAAGCATAATGTTGCGTACAATTCAAGGTGTGCTGATGACATCTATAGGATCCAAACCTGGAGCTGTAAGCTTTGAATTTATTGGAATAAACTATTATGCTATAGAGTTGACTGCAACTAATCAGAAAAAATACATTTACTAATCTTGTATTCTCTTCATTCTCTACAAACTAACTGCTGCCACGTTAACTAGAGTGTGATTATTCCAATTGCACACCATAATATTAATGAATATGTACATACCGTTGCATGCATTGCAAAAGTTCATAGCATGGAAGCAATCAAACTGATGATGGGCATTGGCTAATTGGTGAATATACCTTCACATATTTCCAAAATATAATGCTGCGTACAATGCAAGGTGTGTTGATGACATCTCTAGGATCCGGACCCAGAGCTGTAAGCTTTGAACGTATCGCAATAAACCACTATGCTATAGAGTTGACTGCAACCAGCCAGAAAAAATACATTTACTATTCTTGTATTCTCTTCATTCTCTACAAAGTAACTGCCGGCACATTAACTAGTGTGTGAATATTCCAATTCCACACTATAATATTATTGAACATGTACATACCATTGCATAAGTCCATAGTATGGAAGCAATCAAACTGATGGGCATTGGTGAATATGTTTGTGCTCCATAAGTTGAATTTGTCCTAAAAAATACCAGTGTGAATATTATTAGGGTAATTGGGCATGGGTCCTAGACTAGGTGAATTGTCTCTAATTGGATCCAATGCATGTGTAGGTGCCCCAGTAGAGTGCACCCCAGGACCTGTAATGTGTATTTCACTTTTAAGTGATCCAACTTTTGGATCCATATGTTTAGGATTTGTCACAATTAAGTGATTTAGTAATATCCTGTCACCTGATGGAGCATTAGCTTGTGTACCTTAACTGTGCATAGTAGTATTCAGTGTTTGTGATTGATGTTTCATAGTTTGCAAATGACTATTAATCCCATCAACATTTAAACCCTTCTTACATGCAATTAATCGAATGTCAGCATCCCAAGTGGTGTTTTTTTGTTGACTCTGTAAAAAAGGGGAAGATAAAGAAGAATCTGATTCAGTATTCAATTCCGTGTTAGTATTTGCTACTGCGTGAGAATTCTGTCTTCTGTCTCGTGTTTTTAGTTGTCCAGGTCCCGTAGTTATTTTCCCACTGATATAACATCATGGGGTTGTAAGAGAGTAAACATTGTGTATCGAGACGTTGTGTTTGCAATTGCATAATTTCAATATCACATTGTTTTATATCCTGGTTATATTGTTGTAACAGCAGCTCAATGAGTGATTTGCTACACAAGCTGAGTTTACTTTCCCATATCTTTGTAAATTCAGAGGTAGTGTTTGTGCTTGTTGGAAAGAATTGCACCCTTAAAGGATAAGTTCACCTTTCATAACATGTTATTAAAATTGAATTATTTGGCCTCAACACCAAACGATATGTCTGGCAGAAATCCAATAGAGCTCACCATACAAATAACATCATTCCTACAGTAAAGCATGGAGGTGGTAATATTCTGTTTTGGGGGTGTTTCTCTGCAACAGGGACTGGAGCACTTGTCAGAATAGAAGAAAAATGGATGGGGTAAAATACCATCAAATTCTTGAGAAAAATCTGTTGCCCTCTTCCAGAAAGTTGTCAATGTGAAGAAGGTTTACCTTTCAACATGACAATGACCCAAAGTACACAGCACAAATGACCACAGTGGTTGAAGGAAAAAAAGGTGAATGTCCTTGCATGGCCTAGTCAGAGCCCAAACTTAAAACCCATTGAAAATCTGTGGAATGACTTAAACACTGCAGTCCACAAATGGTCACCATCACATTTAACGGAACGGTCCCTGAACTGACCCATTTAGAATTAGTGCAAAAATGTCACTATGGGGCTAATTTACTATATCGCGAATATGCATTTGCGCAACGCTAAAAAATAACGCCCTTTAAAGCCAATTAGCATATCAAATAGGCGTTCTTGCGAATGCATAATCGCGTTATTGCCGCGAATATGCCTTCTTAATCTGCATATATGGGAATAGCTGATGTCAATTGGGCTTGAACCTGCAGAATCCATTGAAGGTTTGTATGAACATGATTTGCTTGAAAAAGTGTATGGGAACTACTGCAGCAAAATGGAAAGCGTAATGCTGCATACAATGCAAGGTGGGCTAATGGCATCTGTAGGATCCAAAACTGGAGCTGTAAGTTTTGAACGTATTGGAATAAACTACTATGCTATAGAGTTGACTGCAACTAGCCAGAAAAAATACATTTACTAATCTTGTATTCTCTTCATTCTCTACAAACTAACTGCTGCCACGTTAACTAGAGTGTGATTATTCCAATTGCACACCATAATATTAATGAATATGTACATACCGTTGCATGCATTGCAAAAGTTCATAGCATGGAAGCAATCAAACTGATGATGGGCATTGGCTAATTGGTGAATATACCTTCACATATTTCCAAAATATAATGCTGCGTACAATGCAAGGTGAGTTGATGACATCTGTAGGATCCGGACCCAGAGCTGTAAGCTTTGAACGTATCGCAATAAACCACTATGCTATAGAGTTGACTGCAACCAGCCAGAAAAAATACATTTACTAATCTTGTATTCTCTTCATTCTCTACAAAGTAACTGCCGGCACATTAACTAGTGTGTGAATATTCTAATTCCACACTATAATATTATTGAACATGTACATACCATTGCATAAGTTCATAGTATGGAAGCAATCAAACTGATGGGCACTGGCGAATATGCCTTCACATAATTTCAGAATACAGAATATAATGCCAATTACAATGCAAGGTGTAGCGATGACACCGGTAGGATCCAAACCTGTAGCTGTAAGCTTTGAAGGTATTAGAAGGAACCACTAAACTATGAAGTTGACCACAACCAGCCATAGAAAATACATTTACTAATTTTGGATTCTTAAAATTCTCTACAAACTAACTGCCAGCATGTTAACTAGTGTGTGATTATTCCAATTCCACCCTATAATATTATTGAATATGTACATACCATTGTATAAGTTCATAGTATGGAAGCAATAAAACTGATGGGCATTGGCGAATATGCCTTTGCATATTTTCAGAATATAATGCCAATCACAATGCAAGGTGTAGTGATGGCACCGGTAGGATCCAAACCTGTAGCTGTAAGCTTTGAAGGTATTAGAAGGAACCATTACACTATGAAGTTGACCACAACCAGCCATAGAAAATACATTTACTAATCTTGGATTCTGAAAACTCTCTACAAGCTGCCAGCATGTTAGCTAGTGTGCGATTATTCCAATTCTACATCATAATATTATTGAATATGTACACACCATTGCATGCATTTAAAGAATTCATAGTATGGAAGCAATCAAACTGATGTGCGTTGGCTAATTGGCGAATATGCATTCGCATATTTACAGCATCTAATGCTGAGTACAATGCAAGCTTTCAGAAGGTCATACCATCCATACCATTGAACTACTCTGTGAGTTAGATAGCCTTGTTTAAATGTATCATGTAGGCTTGCTGATACCATACAAATCAATGTACCAGCCAAACAGTCAGAATTGTTTGACATTCATGTCAGCTGGGATTACTACTGATCTGTGATTCGCTGAAGCTATTCACATGGTACAGGTTGTTGAGATAAGCCCAAGTACCATGTGATAGCTGGGGCTCAATCCCAGCTCACCAATCTAGGTAACCAAGCTGATATTAAAGTTGCGCCTCAGCCCCCCCCCCCCCCACCACAGAATCCTGCAACTGCTGACTTTAATTATTAAGACACTGTCCTGGAAGCTAGTGATGTTGGCACCCCAGCCCATGTTTCCATTGGCTCTCAGGTGCTGTCGCCTCCATTGCCGATTCCCTACTGTGCATGCACAAAGGGCACTGCGCTTTCTGAATGGCCTGGCAGCAGGGAAGGAGGAGGGGTGACAAATTTCTGCCATACCTCGCTGCAGTGAGGTCTGTCAGAAGTGGGGACAGGTAAATGTCCAAAACAGGTACCCCCCCCGAAAAGGTGCCAAACGTGGCATCAGAAGGGGGGGAGAGAGATAAGCAGAGCTTCCACTTTTGGGTGGATATCTAAGGCCCCTTTCACACTTGTGCAACTTGTTCTGCAACTTGGGACTGCAAAGTCGTCTGTCAAGTTGGACCATGCAATTTCCAATGAGTAGGATTCATAGCTGTCTGACTTCAAGTGGTATCAACCTCAAACTAGTCCCTGAACTACTTTGGTCCGAGTTTGATATGACTTGCGGTCCCTAGACCTCTAGATTACACAGGCATTGCTTCAAGTCACATCAAAGCTGCATGACTTTCAAGTCACACAAGTGCAAATGGGGCCTAAGTCAGAAGGTGTTCTCCTGAAAGTAATGCAGTTTGCCCACAACGTTGTCCCAACTTCAGGGAATGCCTGAGTAATATTGAGAGCTAGGAACCTCAAGTCACATCAAAGTAGTACAGGGACTACTTTGAAGTTGGTGCCACTTGAAGTAGCACAGATATGAAGAGTTTCAGGAAAAGTCTGCCAAGTGTAAAAAGAGTGCATAGAAATAACTCTCTCGGATATATATATATATATATATATATATATGTGTAAAATATAAAAGCAGCTCTCTCATTTATATATACACACACTCCTTACTGATTTACAACAGCAGAATACATGCAGGAAGTGTAATGTGCCTGTAACCAGGAAGTGATGTGTGCGCATGGGCATTAAGCAGGGCCGGCATCAGGGGGGTACAGGCAGTACTGTTGTAAGGGACCCCAGTGTCTCAAGGGGCCCTTACAACAAAGTCTTTAGCAGTCTTTTACATTGAAGTCTATGGAAGAGGGACACCGTTCTCCCAAACCATAGCCAATAAAAATACCAAACTTTAGTCACATAGAGAGTGCCCCCTGGGCAACAACTGGGCCAGGTTTGGGACCTCCAGCATCTATGGTTCAGCACAAGGTCTTATTGCAAGCACTGGGTGAGGCTGTGCAGCCTGTGCACTGTTTTTTTAACCCCCTTGGATCCCACACTAGCATGCATTGCACACTTCACTTGAATGAGTCATGCTTAGCAGGCTACACCTGATAAGTGTGACAGGGTGTATAATTCCTACTGGGGCTGCGATATGTGTACACCCCTGGCCAGTGGGCGGATGTGGTGGAATGGCCTAGTGGGAAGGCCCTGGGGAATGTTGGTGGTCAGAAGGGGGGTGGCAGGCCTAAAGCCATTTAAGAAGCCCCAAAATTTCTGATGGCTGCCCTGGCAGGAAGGGAATGTGTGGTGATCCCATATGAACAAATAAATTAACCCCATCCCCACCAACTATAGCTACCGCATCCTCCCCCACACGATGTAAGCACAAGTATATTTCCTACACTTACCAATCAAATGAGTAGTACCTCTTTGCTGAAATGGAACCTCGCTATATCCACCTATATAAAGATCCTGACCAGCAAAGGCACTTCCGGATGAACACAATGACATTCCCAGGTCAGAGGACAAAGCCACACTTGCTTGCGAATATTTGATCGCAATCACAATTTTTTTTTTAGTAATAGGCAGGTGAATGACAAAGGCTCAGTTTGAGACGTACAACACTGCCTATCCACCAGCTAAAATCATTATGAGTGCTGGTTCACACTTGTGCAATGCGGGAACCCTGCAAATCCACTGCAGGCTCCCGCATCGCATTTCACACTGCCATGTGTGACCTGCTGGGAGCATCAATACATTGTTAATGACACCCCCATTTCAGCTCACATATCACAGTGCAAACTAACAGTTCGGACATTAATCGGATCACATGGGCGTGAACACCTATGCAATCCAATTCTGGTGTGGACCAAAAGAAAAAAAAAGGTCCTGTGCGAGTTTGTTCCGAATGCAATGCAAATTCAGCCATCCTATCTGTATGGCTGAAATTGCATGGACAGCGCATGTGACTTGTCCTGCAGTGTGAATCAGGCGCAATTTTGCACAGTGTGAACCGGCACTTACCTGCAATTCTCCAGACCTGTTAAAAGAAAAGACTCCACTGAAACAACCTTTATCATTTACTTGCAGGTGTGCTGAAGAGGTTAGGTTTTTTTTAATCCACGATTACACCTTCTTATAATTTGTCATTAGCAAGACGGTTCACTTCCCCAAACCCAGCTCCCCCCAAAACAAATTTTAAAAAAATAGCTCCAGAATTTCCATTTATTTGCACAGCAGCAACACAATTAAGTACATTCATTTAGTGGCATCAGTATATTAGGTGGTACATTTAGACAAACATTTAGCAATTGGGATCTAATGGCCCTGCTCATAGGAGCTTACAATCTAAAATTTTTCCAAGCCTTATAGTGGACATAGCTTTAATTTCACAGTGTTTAGCAGGCTACACATTTCATAGTACAACTACTCTCAACAGACACCAACCACCAACAAATGTTTAGCTGCAAAATTATACTAAATTGCAAAAAAAAGTCAGTCATTCTTAAAAAAAATACAAAATATTAAAAAGACGCATATTCCAAACATGACCACCCACCGCCCCACATTCCACACACATACATTGGTGACGGTTCTGCTGGAAGATGCATTTCTGTGTACGTGATTAAGCAATGAGATCAAAGAGTAGAAGGTCAGCAGATGTTCCCAAACCATGAATGCATGGTCAGACAGCAACAATACACAACATTGACAGCAAACTTTTGATGGACAAAATGCACAAGCATTTCAACGAACAGCCAAAGTGGGTCATTTGTCATTATGCACAATATTAGCCCTACTCCTCCAAAAACCACAGCAAATAACACGGCCACTTCGCAGGGCAAACCAACCTCCCCTGATGCAGTCAATTATATAACATAGGTTGTATTGTTAGCACACCGACACACCCAATGGAAGTACACGCCCACCAGTGTCATTCAATCTGTCTCTTCATGTCTGCCTAACTCAAAGTGATTGCACCTGATAAACAAGAACACTTACAATTTGTAAATGTGCCAGCCCACATGATATTGTCAAAACGCCTGCCTTTACACGCACATGAACTTTAATGGCATCCCTGCCCTAATCTGTAGGGTTCAATATAGAGTTGGCCCACCCTTTACAGCTATAACAGCTTCAACTCTTCTGGGAAGGCTGTCCACAAGGTTTAGGAGTGTGTCTATGGGAATGTTTGACCATTCTTCCCAAAGCACTTTTGTGAGGTCAGGCACTGATGTTGGACGAGAAGGCCTGGCTCGCAGTCTCCACTCTAATTCATCCCAAAGGTGTTCTATCAGGTTGAGGTCAGGACTCTGTACAGGCCAGTCAAGCTCCTCCACCCCAAACTCACTCATCCATGTCTTTATGGACCTTGCTTTGTGCACTGGTCCAAATCAGGAGGTGGGATTATGGTGTGGGGTTGTTCTTTCACACTTGTGTGACTTGAAATTTGTGCGTTTTTACAGCGATTTGCCACAATGATTTGCTGCAATGTTTTGATGTGACTTGAAGCAATAGCTGTGTAATCCTGAGGTCTATGGACCTCAAGTCGCATCAAACTCGGACCAAAGTAGTGCAGGGACTACTTTGAAGTCACTGCAACTTGAAGTCGCACAGATATGAATGGTACTCATTGAAAATCATAAGGAACCGCTTGTCATGTGACTTTGCAGTCCCAAGTCGCAGGAAAAGTCACACAAGTATGAAAGGGGCCTGAAGATAATTTCCAGTGAGCACCATTCATATCTGTGTGACTTCAAAGTAGTCCGACTTTGAATCAACTTGAGGTCAATAGACCTCAGAATTACACAGCTATTGTTTCTAGTCACATCAAAATCACGTAAAAACATTGTGGCAAATTGCGGTAAAGTCATGCACAAGTGTGAAAGCGGCTTTAGCCCAGGTTCACATTGCAGGAACCAGCACGATTTCAGCACCGGTTCCTGCATCGCACCTCTCCCACAGGCAGTTCACACTGTCTTCTGTAAACCACTGCGGGTGTCAGTACAATATTAATGATACCCTCAGATTGGTTCATAGATCGCAGTGATAACTGTGGATTCCGATAGGAATCGGATCGCAGGAGTGAGAACACCCATGCGATCTGATTCTGGTGTGGGAAAAAAAGGTCCCTGCACTGCTATAGCTGCAAAGGGTTGGCTAAATCAAATTTGAACCCTACAGACTAAGATTGAGGTGCTATTAAAGTTTATGTGTGTATAAAGGCAGGCGACCCAATACTTTTGGCAAGATCACAGATTGTGCAAGATTTGCAATGGTGGTGGAACCCTCGTCCACATTAATGCTACATTTATATAAAACTTGGGGAAGGACATGAGTTATGTTTAACAACACAGGAAGAGCTGACAGCCTTTCTACAGGACGTAGTATGTTCGGTATTTGAACCTATGAACCCCAGGTTGGCTCAGCAGAAGTGCTAAGCCCTTAGCAACATTCATGGAGCATCCATTGCTGTGATGTCAAACACTCCTAATTCTCAGGGGTGCAATACATTCGGGAATTTAAAAAATTCGGAATTCGGAAATTAAAAATTCAGCAACTGCAGTAATTTGGAAATTCGTGGTAATCCGGCAATTGCGGTAATTCAAAAACTCACTGCAATTGCGGCAATTCGGAAATTTGCGGTAATTCAGCAATTGTGGTAATTCGGAAATTCACGGTAATTTGGCAATTGCGGTAATTCGGCAATCGGAACAGCCGAAAATGCAAAATTCGGAAATTCTGAAATCCGAAAAATCGAAAATAACTAAGAACATTTGAGATAATAACTAACTAATAACTATTAAATTATAGGTATTGTAATTTCTTTGAAAGTTTGGCTGTTAGTGAACTTAAATATATAATTTATCACTAATAGCCATATTTTCAAGAAAATTCCAATACATATAATTTAATAGGTATTTATTATTATTTCAAATGTTTTCTTATTTCCGAATTTCGGAAATAAGGAAGATCATTTGAAATAATAAGTTATTAATGTATTATTTTAACTTATTATAAATAATAATAAGCTATTATTATTTCAAATGTTCTTTCTTATTTCCAGAATTTCGGAAATTCAGAAATAAGGAAGAACATTTGAAATAATAAGTTATTAATTTATTATTTTAACTTATTATAAATTATAATAAGCTATTATTATTTCAAATGTTCTTCCTTATTTCCAAATTTTGCAGTGTGTGACTGTACATATGCATACTGTATGTATGTATGTATGTGTGTGTGTATACTGGGTGTGTATATACTGGGTGTATATTGTATGTATATTGTATGTATGTATAACATTAACCCTTTATGGTAGGATGAGGAAGACTGGAGCCAGACACAATGTTCACATAAGCTGTGGGGAAGCAGTCACAGCACTGGAGGAAGCCTGATTAAATAGGAGCTCCAGTCTCCCCCTCATAAAATTCGGTCAAGTCAGCAACAAAAAATCCTGTAGCTGCTGACATTTAATATAAGGACCCTTACCTGTCCAGGGATCCCACAATGTCCTTACCCAAGCCAATTCTTTAACCACTTCCCGCCCGGCCTATTGACAAATGACGGCCGGGCGGGGGGTCATTATCCTGACTGGACGTCTATTGACAGTCTGACAGTCTGACCCACCGCGTTACCGACCGAGGTAAAAGGCTTCCCCCATGTGATCAGCCGTGACCAATCACAGCTGATCGCAGTGTAAATAGGAAGAGCCGTTTATCGGCTTTTCCTCTGCTCAGGTCTGCAGACCCAAAAAAGTGTCAAAAACGTCCGACATGTCCGCTGCAATATCGCAGTCCTGATAAAAATCGCAGATCGCCGCCATTACTAGTAAAAAATAAATAAATAATAAAAACGCCATAAACCAATGTCCATAGTTTGTATGCGTTATAACTTTTGCGCAACCCAATCAATATACGACGATTGCGATTTTTTTTAACAAAAATATGTAGAAGAATATATATCGGTCTAAACTGATGAATACATTTGTTTTGTTTTTTTTGTTTTTTTGGATATGTATTATAGCAAAAAGTAAAAAATATTGTTCTTTTTTCAAAATCGTCGCTCTTTGTTAGTTTATAGAACAAAAAATAAAAACCGCAGAAGTGATCAAATACCACCAAAAGAAAGTTCTATTTGTGGGGAAAAAAGGACATCAAATTTGTTTGGGTGCAATGTCGCAATTGTCATTCAAATAGTGACAGCGCTGAAAACTGAAAATTGGTCCTGGCATGAGGGGGTTTAAGTGCCCAGTAAGGAAGTGGTTAATTATGATGCCTGTACCTGCACCCTAAGCCAATTAACCACTTCAATACCAGGCACTTAGAAAACTTCCCGCCCAGACCAATTTTCAGCTTTCAGTGCTGTTGCGCTCTGAATGAGAATTGCGCGGTCTTGCGACGCTGTACCCAAACAAAATTTTTATCATTTTGCTCCCACCAATAGAGCTTTCTTTTAGTGGTATTTGATCACACCTGCGGTTTTTATTTTATGTGCTACAAATAAAAAAGGACCGAAAATTATTGGATAAAAAAAGTTTTTCTTTGTTTCTGTCACAAAACTTTGTAGATGTAAATTTTCTCCTTCACTGATGGGCACTGATGTGTAGCCGTCAATCGGCTATGGCGCGGATCTGAAGCGGTTAAGGGAAACTGGCAATGAAGCCTTGCAGCTTCCCAACAAGATTCCTACTGTGCATGCACAAGACACATCACACTTTGTGAATGGGCTGCAGTCTTCTGGGACTTGTGATGTGTCCCAGAGGGCTGCAGGGGAAGGGGGGTAAACTTCTGGCTCAGATTGTTGTGGCGCACCTGACCGGAAGTGGGGGTGTGTACCTGTCAAAACCAGGTACCCGCTCCCCCCACAAAAAAAAGGGGACTCTGTCACTACCAACGTTCCAGTTTATTCATGCATCTGAGGCTGCAGAAATGGAGACTGAGGACTGTATCCTGTATCTCCTTTCTCTGTCTCAATGGTGAAACATTGGGGATTTAGAACCCTGATATTTCACCAAAGCCCTCCCGCAGAGCTATTACAAAATTGTAAAAAATAAAAAAGTAAAATGAAATAGGAAAAAAAAAATAATAACAAAAATTAGAAACTACTGACCCTATCCTCTGCCCTATTGACAACATTCACTGCCCCTATGACTAAGCACCGGTGGGCGGAGTGAAATACATCAGGATTTGTGGTTTGGTGGAGACATGTAGGCTCTTTATCGTTTATTCACCTGGGCTGGTAAGGAGTAGCGGTAATCCTTGCCTCTTTACATTTACTAGCCTTCTGGATTGATATCCAAGCCTGCACCCTATGCTCTAGGACACAGGAATATAACAGGTCAAGGTCCACTGCCCTACTGACACTGTCCACATTCTTTGCACTGCTTCACTGGCACTGTCCACTTATAAAGTAGGCTAAGTTTATATTTTAACAGTGACAGTTGTTTTATTATACTTTCTAAGTTTTCCTTACAGTTTAATTGACCCTTGCCCATTAATCTCTTTAAAAAGAAAAAATGAAAAGAGAAGGGCACCGAACCCCAGTGATCTTGATGTAGCTTTCATGTTGTTTAAGTAGATCTCCACCTCTCAAAGGTTGCACGCCCCTGCTCTTTAGCCACTTGGTGTGTGGTGGGAAGATCTTGGCGTGTGGGGAAGCGACAGGTAAACCTTTGTGCTGGGCCCACAAGCTTCAAGCTACGCCTCTGCCTATGTGGGTCGGGTTATGTAAAGGTCCATGCTCCCTGTTTGTTTGTGCTCCATAAGTTGAATTTGTACTAAAAAAATACAAGCATGAATATTATGAGGGTAATTAGGCATTGGTCCTAGACTGGGTGAATTGTCTCTAATTTGATCCAATGCATGTTAGACACCCCAGTAGAGTGTACCCCAGTAACTGTAATGTGTATTGCACTTTTAAGTGATCCAACTTTTGGATCCATATGTTTAGGATTTGTCACAATTAAGTGATTTAGTAATATCCTATCACCTGATGGAGCATTAGCTTGTGTACCGTAACTGTGCATAGTAGTGTTCGGTGTTTGTGGTTGATGTTTCAAAGTTTGTGAATGACTATTAATCCAATCAACATTTAAACCCTTCTTACATGCAATTCACAGAGTGTTAGCATCTCGAGTGGTGTTTCTTCATTGACTCTGTAAAAAAGAGGAAGATAAAGAAGAATCACGTTCAGTACTCAATTCCATATCAGTATTTGCTACTGTGTGAGAATTCTGTATTGTGTTTTTAGTTTTCCAGGTCCAGTAATTATTTTCCCACCGATATAACATCATGAGGTTGTAAGATAGTAAACATTGTGTATCGAGACGTTGTGTTTGCAATTGCATCATTTCAATATCACATTGTTTTATATCCTGGTTATATTGTTGTATCAGCAGCTCAATGAGTGACTTGCTATACAAGCAACAAGTTATTAAAATTGAATTATTTGGCCTCAACACCAAACTATATGTCTGGCAGAAAACCAAAGTACACAGCACACATGACCACAGTGGTTGAAGGAAAAAAAGGTGAATGTTCTTGCATGGCCTAGTTAGAGCCCAAACTTAAACCACATTGACAATCTATGGAATGACTTAAAAGACTGTAGTCCACAAATGGTATCCATCACATTTAACTGAACTTGAGCAGCTCTGCAATGAAGAGTGGGCAAATATTGCAAAGTATCGATGTGCAAAATTAGTAGAGACATATCCCAACATACCAAAGGCTGTAATTAAAGCAAAAGTGGGGTTCAACAATATACTGAAAAAAAGTGAGTGATCCTTTTTCCAACTCCTTTTCCAAAAGATTGCTAACAAATATTATAGATTTAGCCCACTTTGAGTTTAGGGTGCTTTCCCCCATAAATTAAAATACTACAAAGTTTATTAATACGAAATATAAAAATGTTAAACAGATATCAGAAATCAAAGATTAAAAACAGTGTCCTATCTAAAGTTGTCATGGCAGGGGTGTAAAATTCTTTCCTACTATGAAACCCCCATTTAATCCCATGTTTACAGCAGAATATTCCACACCTGTAGTCCTCTTTTGGGGGAAGTTATGAGAGACTTTCAAATACATTATGGGAGAACTCGTTGTTGTCTCCCAGGGTAGGCATGATATAATATCACATGATAGAGCAGTCTGTTGTCGATCTTAAAATTCTCCCAATATCACCCTGTTTTCTGAGTTTTATGACTTACGTACATACTAGTGTACAACCTGCAGGTGTCAGCCTTTCGACTCCTGATCATCCACAAAAGCACTGTTGTATTGAGTACCTCAACATAATTCAGGTCAATTATAGAAACATTTGGAAAAGGGATTGGCTGAACTCAAAGGGTTCAAGCACTTTAAAGGTGCCACAGTGAACGAACCAAAATATTTTGTTTAAAAAATTCCATATATTTTAATTGGTACCATATTAAAAACATAGATAAAACAAATACATTATTTCATTTGAAAAGGGTGTATCACACAAATCTCCAGCTATCTAAGCTCAACATGTTTCACCCTAAATAGGGCTTCTTCAGGAGACTTATTGGAGCTGTGTAGAGTAAATAATATAAATAGAGAAAATACAATATGTAAGTACATTTTCCAAAAGAAAAAAGAAAAAAATGCACAACACATTTAATCATATTCAATCAATGCAATCATTCATGGAGAAAAAGAAAAGCATATATTATACATAATTCTATATGGAAAAGAAACCACATAAAAATCAAGTCTGTGTAGCTCTATAAAGAGTTTAGTTGCTCAAAAGCTAAAAAACTGATGGACACCTACCAGTCTTTTCAAAAAAAGGGCTATCGTACAAGAGATATGATAAAACACCACCTGGAGTGTATTCTATACTGTACACCACCAAATGCACTGTATATATAGTCTACACTGAATGCAAAGTATATATATAGTATCTTACAAAAGTGAGTACACCCCTCACATTTTTGTAAATATTTTATTCTATCTTTTCATGTGACAATACTGAAGAAATGTTACAATGTAAAATAGTGAGTGTACAGCTTGTATAACAATGGAAATTTACTGTCCCCTCAAAATAACTCAACACACAGCCATTAATGTCTAAACCGCTGGCAAAAAAGGGAGTACACCCCTAAGTGAAAATGTCCAAATTGGCCCCAATTAGCCATTTTCCCTGCCCAGTGTCATGTGACTCATTAGTGTTACAAGGTCTCAGGTGTGAATGGGAAGCAGGTGTGTTAAAATTTGGTGTTATCACTCTCACTCTCTCATACTGGTCACTGGAGGTTCAACATGACCCCTCATGGCAAAAAACTCTGAGGATATGAAAAAAGAATAGTTGCTCTACATAAAGATGGGCTAGGCTATAAGAAGATTGCCAAGACCCTGAAACTGAGCTGCAGCATGGTAGCCAAGACCATACAGTGGTTTAAGAGGA
>BLSH010022473.1:11073-20107 GCA_018402905.1 Glandirana rugosa
TTCACTGACAGACGCAGCTCTTCATTACGTGTGGGGATGTCCCCAAGCTGTGTCAAAAAGAGAGGTGGGTAAACAATAACAACTGTACCCAACAAAACCTCTAAGGAGGCGCCAGACGCGCCTACACTGCCGCCTGCAAAATTTTGCGGCTAGAGGCAGCATCCGAAGATGCTAGCACATAAACCTATAAAACGTAGAGCAAGTGTGTGCCGAGGCCCAAGAGGCCGCCTTGCACACCTGTGACACCGAGGCCTGGTGTCTAAAAACCAAGGAAGTACTAACAGCCCGGGTATAATGAGCCGTGACCGGAAAGGGGGACCTTGCCCCAAACAGAATATGCGTGGGTCACGGTTTGTCTAATCCAACAAAGTAGTAGCCGACGAGGCCGCCAAACCTTTGCGCGGACCCTCTGTCAGCACAAATAAGGCATCAGCCTTCCGAAAAAAAAGGCTGTAGCAGCTAAATACATTCGTAAGGCCCTCACTACGTCCAAGGCATGCAACTCAATTTCATGTGGGTGTGATGGACGAGGGCACAATGAATGAAGAACAGTATCTTCATTAATGTGAAAAGAAGAAACCACCTTCAGAAGGAAGGAAGGGAAGGGTCGCAAGACCCTTTGTCCTTATGCAGGACCAGGCAGGAAGACTTGCACGATAGTGCTGCCAAGTCAGACACCCGTCCGACAGAAGTGACGGCAGCCAAAAAGCCACCTTTTGCGACCGCAGTTGTGAGGGAATCACCCTGATATTTACATAGGGTGGTTCCTGAGGTACAGGAAGTACCAAAATCAGATCCCAAGGGCCATCGGGTCTTCACCCGAAGCGCCACATGTCGCACACCTTGTACAAAGGTACGAATCAACGAGTGCAAAGCCAAAGGTCTCTGGAAAGGAATCGCCAGAGCCATTCTCCGGCCCTTGAGAGTACTCAAGCCAGTTTTGTATTTTTTTTTGTTCAGGTCCTGCTGCAAAAAATCAGGACCCTGGACACTATGTAAGAGCGAGGGTTATGACCCTCCGCCTCGCACCAAGCTATAAAAGCCTCTCAGGTGCGGTGGCAAATCTTGCGAGAAGCACACTTGCGAGCCTTCAACAAGGTATGGAACACGGAGTCAGCGACTCCCCTGTCTCTTAGCATCTCAATAGCCAAGCCGTCAAAGCCAGCGAGAGTAAGGCAGGGTGCAAGATGGGCCCCTGAGACAGTAGATCGTCACGCAGCGGGAGCCGCCAGAGGGCGTTTGCCACCATTTGCACGGTGTCGGCGTACCAAAGTGCGCTGAGGCCAATCTGGAGCCACCAGGATTATTGGCATTCCCTCCGCCACTATCCTGAGTATCAAACGCGGTAGAAGTTTTATCAGAGGGAAGGCGAACAGAAGACGATAATGGCCCCAGGGGGCCACCAGTGCGTCCGTGGCCACTGCCAACGGATCCTTCGATCTGGACACAAAGGTCTTCACCAGGTGATTGAACCGAGACGCCAAGAGATACACGTCCGGCGTCCCCCATCTGCGTCAAATCTGGTTGAATACCTCCGGGTGGGGAGACCACTCTCCCTGGTCCAGCGTCTGGCGACTGAAAAAGACTGCCTGCCAGTGTTCCACACCTGGAATGTAAATGTCGGAGATTGCTGGAACGAGACGTTCTGCCCACGCAGTATCAGAGCTGCCTCCGCCGCAGCTGCTGGACTCCTCGCGCTGCCCTGATGGTTCACATAAGCCACTGTTGTGGCATTGTCCGACTGAATCCGAATCGGACAACCCTGCAACCTCGCTGTCCAGTGAGATAGGCACAATCTGATTGCTCTCAGTTCAAGCACATTGATGGGGAGGCGAGCCTCCTGTGCTGACCAAGGGCCCTGGGCAGACAGCTGCCCCAGGATCCCGCCCCAGCCTGAAAGACTGGCATCTGTGGTGATGATCACCCACTGAAGGGGCAGGAATGACTTCCCCTGAATCAACGCTGAGTCCCGAAGCCACCAGGTCAGAGACGCCCTGGTCTGGGAGCTCAGACAGATCAGAAGGTCCAAGGACCGAGGGGACCTGTCCCACCGAGCCAGGATTGCTCGCTGAAGGTGACGAGTGTGACTCTGGGCATGTGGTATTGCCTCGAAAGTCGAGACCATGAGCCCCAGCACCCGCATACAGAATCGTAATGAACAACGACTGTGCGACAGGAGGGTTTGCACTGCCGACTGCAGTTACAGCAACTTGGCTGGAGAAAGGAAAATCTTGCCTGCTCTGAGTCCAGAATCAGGCCCAGATACTCCAGGCGACGGGGTGGAGACACCGTCGACTTCTGCAGGTAGAGCAACCAGCTAAAATCCTGCAGCGAGTCATTGTTTTCTTCCAGAGCCGAGGCAGACTCCGCTCACAGGAGCAGGTCGTCTAGGTAGGCTACTACCGTAATGCCTCTCTGTCGCAGCCACGCCAATACCGGTTTTGTGAAAGCTCGAGGGGCTGAGGCAAGACCTAAAGGGAGTGCCACAAATTGATAATGGAGGTCTCCTACTGCAAAGCGAAGGAAATGCTGATGCCGTGGACAAATAGGTACATGGAGGCACGCATCCCTGATGTCCAGAGACGCCAGAAATTCCCCCTGATGGAGGGCGGCCACAACCAAGCGGATAGATTCTATACGGAATTTTCACACCCTAACATACCAGGTCAGGGCCTTCAGGACCAGTACTGGCCGGACCCCCCCCCCACCCCCTTTTTGGGGACCACGAACAGATTTGAGTAAAAACCTTGAAAACTCTCGCTGGAGGCACTGGCACGATCACCCCTTGGTTCGAGAGTGTTGAACTCAGAAACGTCCCCCCACCCGAAGCCCGGGTGGGGGCAACCCATCAGGTTGAGGAGGTTTGTCCTTCGCCTTTTCGGTTTTGCGCTGCCACTGCCGGTACCTGGCCCTTGCAGCGACCTCACCGGGACGGGTCCCTTTCCCCGCCGCGCCCAGGGCGCAAAAGAACCTCTTCTGACCCCAGGTAGGGAGCCCCTGTCTATGGCAAAACTCACGCCTCTGGGGCTCTGGGAGGAAGGTGCACTTACCTCCTGTGAAATCCTTAATGATCTCACCCAGCCGTGGACCGAATAGGCGTCCACCCTGAAAGGGAAGGTCTATGAGACCGTTTTTGGAAGCATGGTCACCGGATCAAAACGCAATGAGAGTATCCGTCTGAGGATACGGCAACACCGCTATCCTGGGTAACATAGGCAGTAAATCAACGACCGCATCACCAAGGTACTTGAAACCTTGAAGCAAAAATTCAGCCCTCTGCGGCGTATCCATTAGGCAGCCGCAAACCAGAACATTCTGGAGCTCCGCCATACGCTCAGACAGATATTGCGCCGCCATGGCGGACGTCAGGGTTGGCCGCAGAGCCTGCCACCAGGAAGAGCGACTTTAACAGTGCCTCTGTCTGTTAGTCAGCGGGGTCTTTGAAAGAAGGAACCCCTTCCAGAGGAATGGTCGTCGCCTCATTAAGACGAGCTATCAGCGGGACCACCACAAGAGATTTTCGTCTTTACAAAAAAAGCTTTACTCAAAGGGATAGCGAGCAGCGAACCGTTTTGACCTATGCTCTCGAAGTGTGGGAGGAAACCGGAGCACCGGGAGGAAACCCACGCATGCACAGGAAGAACATGCAAGCTTCAGGCAGGGAGGTCATGGCTAGAATCTAAACCAACAAGCATTTTGCTGTCAGGCGCAAGTGCTACCCACTACACCACTGTGCTGTGCGAAAAAGAATGCTGCGGACGCTGCCATTCATGATAACTAAAGTGATCAAAAAAAAATTGATCATAGGGGTAAGCTTTGGGGGCCCCATGGGGCCTGAAGGACCCCACACACATACGCAGAAGTCTGCGATTCGTCATCCTGGCTAAGTCGCAGCGTAGTGCGAATTCCAGCGATAATGGCGGAAAACCGCCGTCCCCTGATCCCTTTCTCCGAGGGACGCTTCTTGGGGGCCTGTTGGGCGACATCTGCTCAGGGAGCATTCACTAAAGACCGCCGCAGCTGGTCCAAGAAAAGCCCTTTGGGCAGATGCGTCTGAGCCAGCGGGTTGAGCAGTATAGTCTGCCATCGTTCTCCCCCCAAATCCCCCTTAGTAACACACAGATGTATACTAAAAGTTGAGGGCACCCCCACACAGCCGCACACCACCACCCCACAGTGCACCAGGGAACCCCAGAGGACTGCACCCACCGCCACCAGCACCCACAGGAGAGCCCAGCTATACTTGCTGTTTGCTGCCTGTAACCTTTGAGGATCGTCAGCAGAGCCGCGCCGTCCGTAGCACACACCGTTCCAAAAAGAAAGGAAAAACGTTTTTCACACGTTTTTGCATAGGCAGGGGGCTCCAATATGGCCACCGTTGAACACTAGAGGCCGAAACCACCCGCAGGGAACGTGCAGTACCGCAAACGGCAGCTCTGAGCGCTAGAGGGAAAGCTCCATAGGCTCAGCATGTCTGCGGCTACGGTAAAATGGCGGCGAAAAATCAACGGACGCTCGCCGGACGATCGGGTGCGGCGCGGGGGTGTGAAAAGATTTTTTTTTTCAAGGGTCGTCGGTCGTTGGAACTCTCACTCACCATTCTGGATGACCGCCGTAGCCACCCAGTCGCAGACTTTCCGCCCCTGCCTGGACGGTATGCTGCAGGCCAGAAAATCGCCCTACCCGAATCGCATCCGGGGCTGGGCGTAAGTGGGGATCACCCCAGGCCACCCGCACGGAACGGGCACTATGCGGCAGGTCCCCATACGGCGGGACTGGCTTGCATCGGTCGGCCAGGCCGGGGAAAATACAGAGCCCATGGACTCTCTATGCCCCGGCCAGTTTCTTGATAGCAGATCAATGCTTGATAGAAGTCAAATAAAATAAGAGTAAAGAAAGAATAAATAAAAAACGGTCACAAATAGGACCGCAATTCCCCTAAAAGGAAGTCAGGTCAACTCCTTGCAAACTAGGCATTGAAACTGAAGAGCTAGGCTATGGAGAGGGTTTATGTGGGAAGAGAGGATGGCCCCATGGGAGGGGCCAGCTGTTTCTTTTCCCTGCCTAGTTAACTCCTAGTTGGACAAGCATAAACCCCATACGTCATGGAGAGCTGCGTCTGTCAGTGAATGTAGGAGAAACTTTTTTTTTGCAAAATTGTTGCTCTTTTTTTGTTTATAGCGGTGATCAGAAATGACACAGAGGCGATCAAATACCACCAAAAGAAAGCTCTATTTGTGGGGGAAAAAGGATGCAAATTTCGTTTGGGTACAACGTCGCACGACCGCGCAATTGACAGTTAAAGCGACGCAGTGCCGAATCACAAAAAGTGCTCTGGTCAGGAAGGGGGTAAATCCTTCCGGGGCTGAAGTGGTTAAGCTGTTTTGAAGAAGCATGAGAAAATGGGAAAAGTTGAGGACCAAAGATGCAGTGCTCGGCCAAGGAAACATCATGGTTACTTCCCTTCGACATTGGAAAATGTCCAGCATTAAACCAGTGGGACCCAGGTACAGCCATCTACTGTCTGGAGGAATCTGGCCAGAAGTGGTCTTCATGGAAGAACTATGGCCAAAAGGCCATACCTCCAACATGGGAACAAAGCTAAGTGATTCAACTATGCATGCAAAAATTGGGGAGCTGGTTTGCAGAAAAATGGCAGCAGGTACTCTGGACTGATGAGTCAAAATTTGAAATATTCAGCTGTAGCAGGAGGCAGTTTGTTCGCTGAAGGGCTGGAGTGCAATACAATAATGAGTCTACAGGCAACAGTGAAGCATGGTGGAGGTTCCTTGCAAATATGGAGCTGCATTTCTGCAAATGGAGTTGGAGATTTGGTCAGGATCAATGGTGTCCTCAATGCTGAAAAATACAGGCAGATACGTATCCATCATGCCATACCATCAGGGAGGGGTGTGATTGGTCCCAAATTTACACTGAAGCAGGACGATGACCCCAAATATGCAGCCAACGTCATTTAGAACTATCTTCAGCATAAAGAAAAACAAGGAGTCCTGGAAGTGATGGTTTGGCCCCCACGAAGCCCTGATCTCAGCATCATAGAGTCTGTCTGGAATTACGTGAAGAGACAGATTTGAGGCAGCCTACTTCCACAGATCTGTGGTTAGTTCTCCAAGATGTTTGGAACAACCTACCTGCGAAGTTCCTTCAAAAACTGTGTGCAAGTATATCTAGAATTGATGCTGTTTTGAAGGCAGTGTGGTCATGTCAAATACTGATTTGATTTGGATTTCTCTTTGTTCATTTCCCCTCCATTTTTGTTTATTGATACAAATAAACTATTAACACTTCTATTTCTGAAAGCATTTTTACTTTAAAACAATTCTTTACACCTGCCTAAAACATTTGCACAGTAGTGTATACATATGTGTATTTAGCAGTTTGCCTGGAGATCATTTTTTAATTCCCATGCACATGACTGTATTCTCAACACACCATCAAAGAGCCTTTGACAGTTCTCACTAAAAGTTTTCTGACAGTTTTATTCTAGTTGAGCTGTAATGTGGCCCTGGAAATCATTTGATAGTGCTTGCAGTTATGCCCTAACAATCTTCAATGCAATAAAATGATCATATTTGGGTTTTTTTCTGCCGTGTGAGACGTTGGATGGAGACTGATGATCTTGGAACAGGCTACATGTTGTTTTAGGGCTCTTTGACACAGTAATGTCCATTTTCAAGGACTCCGCTTGCTCAGCAGGGATCGATCCGCCTGAGCAGGCGGGTGACAGGTCCGTCTCTGCTCACTGTGTGGAGACAGACCTGTTAGAGCCCCGCTCTCCTCTATGGGGAGATTGGATGAAAACGGATCCGCCTGTCCGTTTTCATCCGATCCGCCAGACGGATGGAAAATAGGGTTTCCATCCGTTTGGATTTAGCGGATTGGATGTCAGCGGACATGTCTCCGCTAACATCTGTCGCTCCATATAGATGCATGGAGCATAAGTTCAGGTCCGCCTGAAAAACTGATAGGCAGACCTGAACAGTCCGCATGTGTGAAAGGACCCTTAATTCAAAAGAAAATTTAAAGGCAACCAGTACTGTCAAAGCACCCAATAACCTAACCTTGAGAATGTTATTTTACATAATCCGGGGTGCTCACAAAAAATTTCAACAAGTCTGTTGAAGCACCTGATAGCTCAGCCTCAAGTAATGTTATCTCACATTATCCCAAGAATTTAAAGTCAACCAGTCTGTTAAAGCATCCTACCCTCTAGTATGGTTATCTGATTTTTTTTTGTCAACGCCTTTAAAATGGAAAAAAACTAAAGTAGGGTTGTCCCGATACCACTTTTTTAAGACAGAGTACAAGTACCGATACTTTTTTTTACAAGTACTCACCGATACCGTTTACCAATGCTTTTTTTAAATGTCATGTGACAGTGGCATTAATATGCAGCACTGATGATGCGTGGACTGTGTCAGTCGTTTTTTATTTTATTTTTTTTCCAGTTTTATTTTTTTAAATTTATTCTTTTTTATTATTTCCAATTTTTTTGTTTTTTTGTTTGTTTTTACGCTTTCTTTTTTTAGGGGGGAAGGGGGGGGGGGAGAGAGTGGGCAGTGTCAGTGTGTTCAACACCTCCCTTTTGACACAGGGAAAGGGACTGACAACACCCATTCCCCAGTTCCTTTCTCAGCAGCTTCAGCTGCGCTGAAGATGAATGGACAGGAGCACGGAAAGGGACCAGAGGAGCATGGGGGGGGGGGGGGACACGAGGAACATGGAGGGGGATCGGAGGGGGACCGGAGGAGCATGGAGGAGGATCAGAGGGGGACCGGAGGAGCATGGAGGGAGATCTGTGGTGGATCGGAGGGGGACCAGAGGAGAATGGAGGGGGATCGGAGGGGGACCGGAGAAGCATGGAGGGGGATCGGAGGAGCACGGAGGGGGACTGGAGGAGGATACTGGAGACAGTCAGTTCGTGATCAGTGCAGCGTTGGGGGAGTTACAATCACCGGTCTCCCTGTATACAGGGATTCATTAAAGCAGCTGAAAGCCGCGGGAGGGAGAGAAGTGTCTGTCAGTTGCTTTAATGAAATGTATACAGGGAGATCAAAGATTGTAACTCCCCCCCAACGCCGCACTGATCACCCCTGACTGCCCAGGTATTGACTAGGCATCGGAGCATTTTGCCTGAGTACATGTACTCGGGCAAATACTCGGTATTGGCATAGATACCGATGCTAGTATCGGTATCGATGCAACCCTAAATTAAAGTCTACAAGTCTGTTAAAGCTCCCAATAACCCAACCTCTAGTAATGTTCTCTAACTTGATCTGGGGCCTTCACAATGAAATATTTCAGTCAACCAATGTGTCAAAGCACCCAATAACCCAACCTCTATTAATGTAATCTCACATAAACTGGAGCTTTCCCACTGAAATAATTTAAAGTTAACCAGTCTGTTAAAGCGCCCAATAACCCTTGAGAATGTTTGCTGACATTATCTGGGGCCTTCATACTGGAAGAATTTCAAGGCAACCAGTCTGTTGAAGCACGCAATAGCCCAACCTCGAGAATGTTCTCTTACATATTTCGGGGCCTTCATACTGGAAGAGTTTCAACTCAGCCAGTCTGTTGAGGCATCCAATAACCTAACCTCTAGTATTGATATCTGGCATTATTGGGTGTCATCAAACTGAAATGATTTAAAGCCAACCAGTCTGTTGAAGCACCAAATAATCCACGGAACTTTAAGAAGGTCATACTTCCGGGGTCTATTACAGTCGTTTGTAAGAGTTCCCAATAACCCGCGAAATTGTCTGACCAATTGAAATTTAATAAAGTCACCCTTTCGAGGTCAAATACACTCTAATGTAATTATCTCCAACCCAATAACCCACGAAACTGTGTAACCAACTGACTTTATAAAGTAACACTTCCGGGGTCTAGTTCAATCTCTTGTAATGATCTCCAACCCAATAACCCTCGAAATTGTCTGAACATCTGAAATTAAATCCCAACGTAGCTATGGCTATGATCGTAGCCATAGATACGGTTATGGCTCATAAAC
>BLSH010022528.1:38462-84386 GCA_018402905.1 Glandirana rugosa
AGGACGACCACGACACTCCCTGTCTAATAAGATTTTAGTAGAGGATCACAATATCCCTCTCCAAGGCTATCATACACTACTATAGGGAGAGGTTCCTGCTGCTGCTGTGAGTGACAGATTATTTTTCTAAAATCATCACATACTATCATCACATCACACCAGCAGGAACCTCTCCCTATAGCAGTATGTGATGATTTTAGACAAATAATCGGTCACTCACAGCACCAGCAGAAACCTCTCCTTATAGCACTAGGTGATGATTTTAGAACAATAATCTGTCCCTCACAGCACCAGCAGGAACCTCTCCCTATAACACTAGGAGATGATTTTAGAATAATCTGTCCCTCACAGCACCAGCAGGAACCTCTCCCTCTTGCAGCATGTGATAATTTTAGAACAATAATCTGTCCCTCACAGCACCAGCAGGAACCTCCCCCTATAGCACTAGGTGATGATTTTAGAACAATAATCTGTCCCTCACAGCACCAGCAGGAACCTCTCCCTATACCACTAGGAGATGATTTTAGAACAATAATCTGTCCCTCACAGCACCAGCAGGAACCTCTCCCTCTAGCAGTATGTGATGATTTTAGAAAAATAATCTGTCACTCACAGCACCAGCAGGAACCTCTCCTTATAGCACTAGGTGATGATTTTAGAACAATAATCTGTCCCTCACAGCACCAGCAGGAACCTCTCCCTATAGCACTAAGAGATGATTTTAGAACAATAATCTGTCCCTCACAGCACCAGTAGGAACCTCTCCCTATAGCAATAAAAGATTATTTTAGAACAATAATCTGTCCCTCACAGCACCAGCAGGAACCTCTCCCTATTGTACTAGGAGATGACTTTGGAACAATAATCTGTCCCTCACAGCACCAGCAGGAACCTCTCCCTCTAGCAGTATGTGATGATTTTAGAACAGTAATCTGTCCCTCACAGCACCAGCAGGGACCTCTCCCTATAGCACTAGGTGATGATTTTAGAACAATAATCTGTCCCTCACTGCACCAGCAGGAACCTCTCCCTATAGCACTAGGAGATGATTTTAGAACAATAATCTGTCCCTCACAGCACCAGGAGGAACCTCTCCCTATAGCAGTAGGAGATGATTTTAGAACAATAGTCTGTCCCTCACAGTACCAGCAGGAACCTCTCCCTATAGCACTAGGAGATGATTTTAGAACAATAATCTGTCCCTCCCAGCACCAGCAGGAACCTCTCCCTATAGCAGTAGGAGATGATTTTAGAACAATAATCTGTCCCTCACAGCACCAGCAGGAAATTCTCTCTCTAGCAGTATGTGATGATTTTAGAACAATAATCTGTCCCTCACAGCACCAGCCGGAACCTCTCCCTATAGCACTAGGTGATGAATTTGGAACAATAATCTGTCCCTCAAAGCAGCAGCAGGAACCTCTCCTTATAGCAGTATGTGATGATTTTAGAACAATAATCTGTCCCTCACAGCACCAGCAGGAACCTCTCCCTCTAGCAGTATGTGATGATTTTAGAACAGTAATCTGTCCCTCACAGCACCAGCAGGAACCTCTCCCTATAGCAATGAAAGATTATTTTAGAACAATAATCTGTCCCTCACAGCACCAGCAGGAACCTCTCCCTATAGTACTAGGAGATGACTTTAGAACAATAATCTGTCCCTCACAGCACCAGCAGGAACCTCTCCCTCTAGCAGTATGTGATGATTTTAGAACAGTAATCTGTCCCTCACAGCACCAGCAGGAACCTCTCCCTATAGCACTAGGTGATACTTTTAGAACAATAATCTGTCCCTCACTGCACCAGCAGGAACCTCTCCCTATAGCACTAGGAGATGATTTTAGAACAATAATCTGTCCCTCACAGCACCAGCAGGAACCTCTCCCTCTAGCAGTATGTGATGATTTTAGAACAATAATCTGTCCCTCCCAGCACCATCAGGAACCTCTCCCTATAGCAGTAGGAGATGATTTTAGAACAATAATCTGTCCCTCACAGCACCAGCAGGAAATTCTCTCTCTAGCAGTATGTGATGATTTTACAACAATAATCTGTCCCTCACAGCACCAGCCGGAACCTCTCCCTATAGCACTAGGTGATGAATTTGGAACAATAATCTGTCCCTCAAAGCAGCAGCAGGAACCTCTCCCTATAGCAGTATGAGATGATTTTAGAACAATAATCTGTCCCTCACAGCACCAGCAGGAACCTCTCCCTATAGCACTCGGTGATGATTTTAGAACAATAATCTGTCCCTCACAGCACCAGCAGGAACCTCTTCCTATAGCAGTAGGAGATGAGTTTAGAACAATAATCTGTCCCTCACATCACCAGCAGGAACCTCTACCTATAGCAGTAGGAGATTATTTTAGAACAATAATCTGTCCCTCACAGCACCATCAGGAACCTCTCCCTATAGCACTAGGAGACAATTTTAGAACAATAATCTGTCCCTAACAGCACCAGCAGGATCCTCTCCCTCTAGCAGTATGTGATGATTTTAGAACAATAATCTGTCCCTCACAGCACCTGCAGGAATCCCTCCCTATAGCACTAGGTGATAATTTTAGAACAATAATCTGTGGCCCACAGCCCCAGCAGGAACCTCTCCCTATAGCAGTATGTGATGATTTTAGAACAATAATCTGTCCCTCATAGCACCAGCAGGAACCTCTCCCTATAGCACTAGGAGATGATTTTAGAACAATAATATGTATCCGATGCCTATTGTCCAGCTTGATGTGCCTCTGCCCACTGCCCAGCTTGATGTACCTCTGCTTGCTGCCCCGCTTGATGTACCTCTGCTTGCTGCCCAGCCTGATGTGCCTCTGCCCACTGCCCAGCATAATGATCCAGTCCCTGATGCCCAGCCTGCCTCTGGATGTTCGGTGCCCCCTGTCCAGCCTGACATCCCAGTGCCTGCTATCCAGTGTGATGATCCGGTGCCCGCTCTCCAGCCTGGTGTTCCAGTGCCCGCCGTCCAGCCTGACATCCTGGGGCCTGCTGTCCAGCCTGACATCTCAGTGCCTGCTGTCCAGCCTGACGTCCCGCTGCCTGCTGTCCAGCCTGACATCCCGCTGCCTGCTGTCCAGCCCGATGGTGTGGTGCCTGCTGTCCAGCTGGACGATCCGATGTCCGCTGCCCAGCTTGATGTGCCTCTGCCCACTTCCCAGCATCTGATGTCCAGCCTGCCCCTGGATGTTTGGTGCCCCCTGTCCAGCCTGACATCCCAGTGCTCGCTCTCCAGCCTGGTGTTCCCGTGCCTGCTGTCCAGCCTGACGTTTCGGTGCCTGCTGTCCAGCCTGATGTTCCAGTGCCCGCTGTCCAGCCTGATATTCCCGAGCCCGCTGTCCAGCCTGACATTCTGGTACTTGCTGTCCCGCCTGACGCTCCGGCACCCGCTGTCCAGTCTGAGGATCCGGTGCCCGCTGTTCAGCCTGATGTTTTGGCAGCCGCTGTCCAGCCTGACGTTCCAGTGCCCGATGTCCAGCCCAACATTTCAGTGCCCGTTGTCCAGCCCAACGCTCCAGTGCCCGCTGTCCAGCCTGATGATCCAGTGACCGCTGTCCAGCCTGATGATCCAGTGACCGCTGTCCAGCCTGATGATCCAGTGACCGCTGTCCAGCCTGATGATCCAGTGACCGCTGTCCAGCCTGATGGTCCAGTGACCACTGTCCAGCCTGATCCAGTGACCGCTGTCCAGCTTGATGTCCGGGTGCCTGCTGTCCAGCCTGACGTCCCGGTTCCCGCTGTCCAGCCAGATGTCCTGGTGCCTACTGTCCAGCCTAATGATCCGGTGCCCGCTGTCCAGCCGGACAATCCGATGCCCGCTGCTCAGATCGATGTGCCTCTGCCCACTGCCCAGCATGATGATCCAGTCCATGATGCCCAGTCTGCCTCTGGACATTTGGTGCCGCCTAACATCCCAGTGCCCGCTGTCCGGTCTGATGATCCAGTGCCCACTCTCCAGCCTGGTGTTCAAGTGCCCGCCATCCAGCCTGACGTCCCAATGCCCGCCATCCAGCCTGACGTCCCGGTGCCCGCTGTCAGCCAGAGGATCCAATGCCTGCTGTACAGCCGGACAATCTGATGCCCGCTGCCTAGCTTGATGTGCCTCTGCCCACTGCCCAGCATGATGATCCAGTCCCTGATGCCCAGCATGCCTCTGGACGTTTGGTGCACCCTGTCCAGCCTGACATCCCCGTGCCCGCTGACCAGTCTGATGATCCGGTGCCCGCTGTCTAGCCTGATGTTCCGGTGCCTGCTGTCCAGCCTGACGTCCCGGTTCCCGCTGTCCAGCCAGATGTCCCGGTGCCTACTGTCTAGCCTAATGATCTGGTGCCCGCTGTCCAGCTGGACGATCCAATGCCCGCCATCCAGCCTGACGTCCCGGTGCCCACTGTCCAGCCTGACGATCCAATGCCTGCTGTCCAGCCAGACAATCTGATGCCCGCTGCCTAGCTTGATGTGCCTCTGCCCGCTGCCCAGCATGATGATCCAGTCCCTGATGCCCAGCATGCCTCTGGACGTTTGGTGCACCCTGTCCAGCCTGACATCCCCATGCCCGCTGACCAGTCTGATGATCTGGTGGCCGCTGTCAAGCCTGACGTTCCCATGCCCGCTGTCCAGCCTGATGTTCCAGTGCCCGCTGTCCTGCCCGATGATTCGGTGCCTGCTATCCAAATGAACGATCCGATGCCCGTTGTCTAGCTTGATATGCCTCTGCCTGCTGCCCAGCTTGAGGTGCCTCTGCCCACTGCCCAGCATGATGATCCAGTCCCTGATGCCCAGCCTGCCTCTGGACGTTCGGTGCCCCATGTCCAGCCTGACACCTGTCCCTGTAGTCCAGTCTGATGATCCAGTGCCTGCTCTCCAGCCTGATGTTCCCATGCCTGTTGTCCAACCTGATGTTCAGGTGCCCGCTGACCAGCCAGATGCTCCGGTGCCCGCTGACCAGCCAGATGTTCCAGTGCCCGCTGACCAGCCAGGTGTTCCGGTGCCCGCTCTCCAGCCTGATGTTCCCATGCCCGTTGTCCAACCTGACGTCCCGGTGCCGGCTGTCCAGCCTGACATTCCGGTGCCCGCTGTGCAGCTTGATGTGCCTCTGCCCACTGCCCAGCATGATGATCCAGTCCCTGATGCCCAGCCTGCCTCTGGACGTTTGGTGCTCCCTGTCCTGACATCCCAGTGCCCGCTCTCCAGCCTGATGTTCCCATGCCTGTTGTCCAACCTGATGTTCTGGTGCCCGCTGTCCAGCCTGACGTCCCGGTGCCCACTGTCCAGCCTGATGTCCCAGTGCCCACTGTCCAGCCTGACATCCCGGTGCCCGCTGTCCAGCCTCACATCCCGGTGCCCACTGTCCAGCCTCACATCCCGGTGCACGCTGTCCAGTCTGACGATCCGGTTGCCCGCTGTTCAGCCTGGTGTTCCCATGACCGCTGTCCAGCCTGACGTTCTGTTGGCCGCTGTCCAGCCTGATGTTCCAGTGCCCACTGTCCAGACTGATGTGACAGTGCCCGCTGTCCAGACTGACGTTCCAGTGCCTGCTGTCCAGACTGATGTTCCAGTGCCCGCTGTCCAGACTGACGTTCCAGTGCCCACTGTCCAGACTGATGTTCCAGTGCCCGCTGTCAAGCCTGATGTTATGGTGCCCGCTGTCCAGCCCGATGATCTGGTGCCCGCTGTCCAGCCGGACGATCCGATTCCCGCTGCCCAGCTTGATGTGCCTCTGTCCACTGCCCAGCATGATGATCCAGTCCCTGGTGCCCAGCCTGCTTATGGATGTTTGGTGCCCACTGTCCAGTATGACATCCCAGTGCCCGCTGTGCAGTCTGACAATCTGGTGCCTGCTCTCCAGCCTGGTGTTCCCGTGCCCACTGTCCAACCTGATATTCCGGTGCCCCCTGTCCAACCTGATTTTCTGGTGCCCGCTGTCCAGCCTGAAGACCCAGTGCCCGCTGTCCAGCCTGATGTCCCAGTGCCCGCTGTCCAGCCTGACGTTCCGGTGCCTGCTGTCCAGCTTGATGTGCCACTGCCCAGCATGATGATCCAGTCCCTGATGCCCAGCCTGCCTTTGGACGTTTGGTGCCCCCTGTCCAGCCTGACATCCCCGTGCCTGCTGCCCAGCCTGATGTTCCCATGCCCATTGTCCAACCTGATATTCCAGTCCCCCTGTCCAACCTGATATTCCGGTGCCCGCTGACCAGCCAGATGCTCCGATGCCTGCTGACCAGCCAGATGTTCCATGCCTGCTGTCCAGCCTGATGTCCCAGTGTCCGCTGTCCAATCTGATGATCCAGTGCTCGCTCTCCAGCCTGATGTTCCCATGCCAGTTGTCCAACCTGATGTCCCGGTGCCCACTGTCCAGCCTGACGCCTCATTGCTCGCTGTCCAGACTGACGTCCCAGTGCCCGCTTACCAGCCTGACATTCCGGTGCCTGCTGACCAGCCAGATGCTCCGGTGCCCGTTGTCCAGCCTGACGTCCCAAAGTCTGCTGTCCAGCCTGATGTCCCAGTGCCTGCTGCCCAGCCTGACGTCCCAGTGCCCGCTGTCCAGCCTGATGTCCCGGTGCCCACTGTCCAGCCTGATGTCCCGGTACCCGATGTCCAGCCTGATGTCCCAGTGCCCGCTGTCCAGCCTGATGTTCCGATGCCTGCTCTCCAGCCTGATGTTCCGGTGCCCGCTGTGCAGCCTGATGTTGCGGTGCCCACTGTCCAACTTGACAATCCATTGCCCGCTGTCCAGCCTGACAATCCAGTGCCAGCTGTCCAGCCCGTTGATCCGGTGCCTGCTGTCCAGCCCGCTGATCGTGTGCCTGCTGTCCAGCCGGACGATCCGATGCCCATTGTCCAGCTTGATATGCCTCTGCCCACTGCCCAGCCTGATGTGTCTCTACCAGCTGACCAGCCTGATGTGCCTCTGCCCACTGCCCAGCATGATGATCCAGTCCCTGATGCCCAGCCTGCCTCTGGATGTTCAGTGCCCCCTGTCCAGCCTGACATCCCAGTGCCTGCTCTCCAGCCTGGTGTTCCAATGCCCGTTGTCCAACCTGATGTTCCGGTGCCTGCTGACCAGCCAGATGTTCCATTGCCCGCTGACCAGCCAGATGTTCCAAGCCCACTGTCCAGCCTGACGTCCCGGTGCCTGCTGTCCAGTCTGATGATCCAGTGCCCGCTCTCCAGCCTGATGTTCCCATGCCAGTTGTCCAACCTGACGTCCTGGTGCCCGTTGACCAGCCAGCAGTTCCATTGCCGGCTGACCAGTCAAATGTTCTGGTGCCCATTGTCCAGCCTGACGTTCCAGTGCCTGCTGTCCAGCCTGACGTCCCGGTGCCCGCTGTACAGCCTGATGTCTCGGTGCCCACTGTCCAGCCTGATGTCCCGGTACCCGCTCTCCAGCCTGATGTCCCGGTGCCCGCTCTCCAGCCTGATGTTCCGATGCCTGCTCTCCAGCCTGATGTTCCGTTGCCTGCTGACCAGCCAGATGTTCCGTGCCCGCTGTCCAGCCTGATGTCCCGGTGCCCGCTGTCCAGTCTGATGATTCAGTGCTCGCTCTCCAGCCTGATGTTCCCATGCCAGTTGTCCAACCTGACGTCCCGGTGCCCGCTGTCCAGCCTGACGCCCCAGTGCCCGCTGTCCAGGCTGACGTCCCAGTGCCCGCTGTCCAGGCTGATGTCCCGGTGCCCCCTGTCCAACTTGACGTTCCAGTGCCCGCTGACCAGCCAGATACTCCGGTGCCTGTTGACCAGCCAGCGGTTCCATTGCCCGCTGACCAGTCAGATGTTCCAGTGCCCGTTGTCCAGTCTGACGTCCCAGTGTCTGCTGTCCAGCCTGACGTCCCAGTGCCTGCTGTCCAACCTGACGTCCCGGTGCCTGCTGTCCAGCCTGACGTCCCGGTGCCCGCTGTCCAGCCTGACGTCTCGGTACCCGCTGTCCAGTCTGACGTCCCGGTGCCCGCTCTCCAGCCTGATGTTTAGATGCCCGCTCTCCAGCCTGATGTTCCGGTGCCCGCTGTCCAGCCTGATGTTGCGGTGCCTGCTGTTCAGCCTGACAATCCAGGGCCTGTCTGTCCAGCCTGACAATCCAGTGCCCGCTGTCCAGCCTGACAATCCAGTGCCCGCTGTCCAGCCCTACAATCCAGTGCCCGCTGTCCAGCCCATTGATCCGGTGCCTGCTGTCCAGCACGCTGATCGGGTGCCTGCTGTCCAACCGGACGATCCGATGCCCATTGTCCAGCTTGATGCGCCTCTGCCTGCTGCCCAGCTTGATGTGCCTCTGCCTGCTGCCCAGCCTGATGTGTCTCTACCAGCTGCCCAGCCTGATGTGCCTCTGCCCACTGCCCAGCATGATGATCCAGTCCCTAATGCCCAGCCTGCCTCTGGACGTTTGGTGCCCCCTGTCCAGCCTGACATCCCAGTGCCTGCTCTCCAGCCTGGTGTTCCAATGCCCGTTGTCCAACCTGATGTTCCGGTGCCCCTTGTCCAACCTGATGTTCCAGTGCCCGCTGACCAGCCAGATGCTCCGGTGCCCACTGACCAGCCAGATGCTCCATTGCCCGCTGACCAGCCAGATGATCCATGCCCGCTGTCCAGCCTGATGTCCCGGTGCCTGCTGTCCAGTCTGATGATCCAGTGCCCACTCTCCAGCCTGATGTTCCCATGCCAGTTGTCCAACCTGACATCCCGTTGCCCGCTGTCCAGGCTGACGTTCCAGTGCCCGCTGTCCAGCCTGACGTTCTGGTGCCCCCTGTCCAACCTGATGTTCTGGTGCCCGCTGACCAGCCAGATGTTCCATTGCTGGCTGACCAGCCAGATTTTCCATTGCCGTTGTCCAACCTGACGTCCCAGTGCCCGCTGTCCAGCCTGACGTCCCAGTGCCTGATGTCCAGCCTGACGTCCTGGTGCCCGCTGTCCAGTCTGATGTCCCGGTGCCCTGTCCAGCCTGATATCCCAGTGCCCGCTCTCCAGCCTGACATTCCGGTGCCCGCTGTCCAGCCTGACATTGCAGTGCCCACTGTCCAGCCTGACAATCCAGTGCCCGCTGTCCAGCCTGACAATCCAGTGCCCGTCTGTCCAGCCTGACAATCCAGTGCCCACTGTCCAGCCTGACAATCCAGCGCCCGCTGTCCAGCCCACTGATCGGGTGCCTGCTGTCCAGCCGGACGATCCGATGCCCATTGTCCAGCTTGATGTGCCTCTGCCTGCTGCCCAGCCTTATGTGACTCTACCAGCTGCCCAGCCTGATGTGCCTCTGCCCAGCATGATAATCCAGTCCCTGATGCCCAGCCTGCCTCTGGACATTCGGTGCCCCCTGTCTAGCCTGACATCCCAGTGCCTGCTCTGCAGCCTGGTGTTCCCATGCCTGCTGTCCAACCTGATGTTCCGGTGCTCGCTGACCAGTGGGATGTTCTGGTGCCCACTGATCAGCCTGATGATCCAGTGCCTGCTGTCCAGCCTGATGATCCAGTGACCGCTGTCCAGCCTGATGATCCAGTGACCGCTGTCCAGCCTGATGATCCAGTGACCGCTGTCCAGCCAGATGATCCAGTGACCGCTGTCCAGCCTGACGTCCCGGTGCCTGCTGTTCAGCCTGATGTTCCAGTGCCTGCTGTCCACCCTGATGTTCCAGTGCCCGATGTCCTGCCCGATGATCCGGTGCCTGCTATCCAAATGGATGATCCGATGCCCGTTGTCCAGCTTGATGTGCCTCTGCCTGCTGCCCCGCTGGATGTGCCTCTGCCCACTGCCCAGCATTATGATCCAGTCCCTGATGCCCAGCCTGCCTCTGGACGTTCGGTGCCCCATGTCCAGCCTGACATCCCAGTGCCCGCTGTCCAGTCTGACGATCCGGTGCCCGCTCTCCAGTCTGGTGTTCCCATGCCCGCTGTCCAGCCTGATGTTCCAGCGCCTCCTGACCAGCCTGATGATCCAGTGCCCGCTGTCCAGCCTGACGATCCAGTTCATGCTGTCCAGCCTGACAATCCAGTGCATGCTGTCCAGTCTGATGTTCCAGTGCCCGCTGTCAAGCCTGATGTTCCAGTGTCCGCTGTCAAGCCTGATGTTCCGGTGCCCGCTGTCCAGCCTGATGTTATGGTGCCCGCTGTCCAGCCTGATGCTCCGGTGCCTGCTGTCCAGCCCGATGTTCCGGTGCCCGCTGTCCAGCCTGACGTTCCGGTGCTTGCTGTCCAACCTGAGGTCCCGGTGCTCGCTGTCTAGCCTGACGTCCCGTGCCCACTGTCCAGCCTGATATTCCGTTGCCCGCTGTCCAGCCTGACGTCCCGGTGCCCGTTGTCCAGCCTGACGTCCTGGTGCCCGCTATCCAGCCCGACGTCCCGGTGCCCGCTGTCCAGCCCGACATTCCAGTGCCCGCTGTCCAGCCTGACGTTCCAGTGCCTGCTGTCCAGCCTGACGTTCCAGTGCCCACTGTCCAGCCTGACGATCCAGTGCCCGCTGTCCAGCCTGACGTCTCAGTGCCCGCTGTCCAGCCTGACCTCCCGGTGCCCGCTGTCCAGCCTGACCTCCCGGTGCCCGCTGTCCAGCCTGACCTCCCGGCGCCCGCTGTCCAGCCTGACCTCCCGGTGCCTGTCCAGCCTGATGTCCCGGTGCCTGCTGTCCAGCCTGATGTTCCAGTGCCCGCTGTCCTGCCTGATGATCCAGTGCCCGCTATCCAGCTGTTACCTGGTTGGAGGCCAAGGTGCAGAGAGGGCTTCCCTTGTAGCTAGGTGCAGAACACCACCTGGAGATGGAACAGGGGAGCGCTATGCCCGGAGATGCAGGGGTCACCGGTGGTGCAGGCCGGGTGCGTGATCTCCCAGGATGGTACTACTGGAACCAGGATGTGCTGCTGGGCTGGAGTCCCCTGGAGACACTGGAACACACGTGGCAGGAGCAGAGGAAACCGGAATCAGGATCAGGGTCAAGCCGGAGGTCATACACGGAACATTAAGAAGAGTCTATAGTCTTTTGCAGGAGTAGCCATAAGCGAAGTCAAAGCCAGGCCGAGGGTCAAACACAGATCAGGAACCGGAGGGCAGAGTAGAGAGATGAGCCAAGGGTCAAAAGCAGGAATCAGGATCAGGATGGTCAGAGCAAGCTGGGTCGGTAACCAAGGATCAGATCAATCAGGAACACAAGACATAGCAGGAAGCTGAAGATAATCCCGCAACGAATGGCTCTTCTGCATGGGCTTAAATAGGGCAGTGGGCGCCAACATCTGTCACGCATTGCGTACAAACAGACGTGCGCACTTGCGTTCGGATCTTCCCGTTCATTCTGGATCTTCTGCGCATGCGCATTGGCGCATTCCTACACGCCAGCGGAGAAATCTTGTGCTGCCGAATTAATCCCTGACACCAGCCGGACGATCCAATGCCCGTTGTCCAGCTTGATGTGCCTCTGCCTGCTGCCCAGCTTCATGTGCCTCTGCCCGCTGCCCAGCTTGATGTGCCTCTACCCGCTGCCCAGCTTGATGTGCCTCTGCCCGCTGCCCAGCTTGTTGTGCCTCTGCTCGCTGCCCAGCCTGATGTGTCTCCACCAGCTGTCCAGCATGATGATCCATTCCGTGATGACTAGCCTGCCTTTGGATGTTCGGTGCCCCCTGTCCAGCCTGACATCCCAGTGCCCGCTGTCCAGTCTGATGATCCGGTGTCCGGTCTCCAGCCTGGCGTTCCCATGCCCGCTGTCCAACCTGACATCCCAGTGCCTGCTGTCCAGCCTGATGTCCCAGTGCCTGCTGTCCAGCCTGATGTCCTGTTTCCCGCTGTGCAGCCTGACATTCTGGTGCCCGCTGTCCAGTTTGATGTTCCAGAGCCCACTGTCCAGCCTGACGATCCTGTGCCCGCTGTCCAGCCTGATGATCCTGTGCCCGCTGTCCAGTCGGACAATCAAATGCCCGTTGTCCAGCTTGATGTGCCTCTACCCACTGCCCAGCCTAATGTGCCTCTGCCCACTTCCCAGCCAGATGTGCCTCCACCCACTGCCCAGCTTGATGTGCCTCTGCCTGCTGCCCAGCAAGATGTGCCTCTGCCCATTGCCCAGCAAGATGTGCCTCTGCCCGCTGCCCAGCAAGATGTGCCTCTGCCTGCTGCCCAGCAAGATGTGCCTCTGCCCGCTGCCCAGCCTGATGTGCTTCTGCCCACTGCCCAGCCTGATGTGCCTCTGCCAGCTGCCCAGCCTGATGTGCCTCTACCAGCTGCCCAGCATGATGATCCGGTCCCCGATGCCCAGCCTGCCTCTGGACATTCTGTGCCCAACAACCCGCCTGCCTCTGATGGTCCACTGCCCAATGATAAGTCTACCTTTTATGATCTTGCTCATCTGCTCCCTATCACACAGCCGGGTTCTACTAACTATATGCCAGCTGCTCAGTTGGATTGTTGCGTAAAGGCTGAGTGTCCACCTGTTAAAAGGTCTGAAAGCTCTGAACCCTCACGTGCCTTATATGGGTTATCTGCTTGACCTAAGATTCAGTTGATGGTTGCCTCGGTCAAGTCCCTCTGGCAGAGTGTTGCTCCTATGGCGCCCAAGCCTGGTGGTCCGGACATAACCTTGGTAATTGATAGCTGCATTTGCCTTCATGGCCCTAGACGTGGTAAGCTCCTAGGGAATGGCGGAGTACGATCTGTGCCTTGCCATGATCTGAGAGCGACTGCCACAGCTCCGGGTGTACTAGGGGACCCAGGTTGGGTAACCAGTGCCTCAAAGACCTAGTTGGCTTTCGTTGTGCAGTACAAATCCTGGAAACCAAGCAAGCTATTTAGTTATGACAAGACACATTGTGTCTGTATTCCGGTACAGTCACATGACCCCAGGGCTAAATTTGAAGATAACCCATGGGACCCCAGCGTTGGGGTATCTGCTGTTTTGAGGGACTTGAAGTGTTGAATGTGCTACATCTCAGGGAATCTGGCCAGCAGGACACCCAGCCAGCCGTTTGACCCCAACAGTGGGATTATCAGCCAGTTACCTGACCCAGGCGGGGGGACACTTTACCCATCAATGGATTTTGGCAGTAGGGCATCTTGCTTGGAACGCGGCACTTCTTCTGCTTACAAGGAACTTCTTCTGTGGACTTATGCAACAAAAGACTGTTTCTTATGGATTGGTTCCGCTACTGCTGTTTGGAGCGTCTTGAGGCCACTCCTTAGAGGAGGGGGGGTTACTGTCAGGAAAAGTCTCACCAGTTGGTGGCGCTGTGGCTCAGGGATCCATGGGCTGCAGTTCCAGTATCCATCAGCGGGTGTCTCCCAGCAATCAGAAGCTCATGAGTAATCACATGATGCTCATTGCAGGAAGGATATTTAAACCCTGTCTGCCATGTGCTTAGTGCCTTATTGTTGGTCTCCATGTGCCCCTGACCTGGAATCCTGAATCTGTTCCTGGACCTGTCTTGCAGCCTGATCCTTTCCCACTTGCTCTCTCAGTCATCTGTTCCCTGTTCCTGCCTTGTCTTGTTCCCAAGCTCCCTCTGACTGATCTCCTGTAAATGACCCTGGCTTAGCTACATTTACGGTTTGTCATTTCCCTATCCGCTGAATATACTTTGTTTAGGCAGTGTTTTTTGTGTGTCACTATTTTATTATTTGGCTTTTTTACACTGTTTGGTATATTGGAGGTGCGTTTACATTATCCATTTATATTTTAAATAAATTATATTTACACTACTTGTGCATGGCATTCTCTGTTGCAGTTGACGCATCTCTGGTCACACCAGTTGCTAACACCTTCAGCAGGGAGACCTTCTCATTCACATTTGTGGTGGAGTGTGCACAACCCCTGGTGGCCAAACCTCCTCCAAGTAGTGCCCCTCCGTGCACCTTCATCGCGAAGCTCCTAAATTACCGAGACTGGTACACTATCCCGCGGCTCACCCGTGAGAAGGGCAACATTCCTTTTGGCAATGTGCACATAGCAGTGTTTCCGGATTTCTCCACTGAAGTCCAGAAAAAGAGGGCACCGAAGCCAAGTGCCGACTCCGAATTCACCACCTGAAGTACGCAATGCTATTCCCAGAAAGACACCATGTGGTTTGCAATGGCAGGGCGCAGTTCTTTGAGGATCCATGAGCCATCATGTTGTGGTTGGAGCACCGTGCTGCAGCGGGCCCTGCACCCACCTAGGGCCAGGCCTGGCTTCGCCTACTGCTACCCTGTGCGCCTGGCTCCTGGAAGATCTCTGTTGGCTGATGACCTCCTCCAAGCTGCCACCGGAACAATTTTTTCTCCTTGACCCATGAGTTGGGCTCTGCCCGCATATATCCCCCTCTTTGGATACCTGGAACTTGCCCGACAGCTTCATGTTGTCCCCGTGCCTTCTCCCCTCACTCCCTGGCTCTGGCCTTTGTTTTTTAACAAATTTTTCCCCCTTTCACTACACGGTTTCCCTCCCTTTTACTCCCTTCAAGTGTTCTCTTTGCCCTCCTCATGAGTGTCCCTGGATACATACCACCTTGCACCATTGTGCACTTTTCAGTAACTGGTCGCCCTCAGGACCTCAATGGTCATATGACCCCTGTGTTCACTTTGCTCTGGTTTCTCATGTTGATTTGCCAAGCTGTTTCCCTGTAGCCAGACTGACTCCTGGCTGGTCCAGTGCTATTAAAAGTTTTGGGTTTTTTATTTTTCTCCAAGTTTGCCTAACATTTTTCTGATATGTACTAAATTATGTGCTATATTTGCTAACATTGAAAGGTCTCATACTGTTTACCACTGTGATATATCTCATTGCCTGTAGATTTATGGTTTCTCCCCTATGTCCAGATTTTATTGTTCCTTGCCTCTATGAGCAGTCTTATACCGTCTTTACCATCTCCAAGGGATGTATTGGTATTTTAATCTTATTGCATGATGTTATCTGCCACCCCCTACTGATCCCACGCCTGTATTTATCATGGCTTCCCTTAAGTTGGTAACCTGGAATACCCGGGGACTATGCGCCAAGCCCAAACTCACTGCTATTCTATCCCACCTCAAATCTCTGCGTGCAGACGTCTCTGTCCTTGTGGAGACCCCCAGTTCGGTTCGTACCAGAACATGCGAACCGGCAAAAAATTTGTGCGAACATGCAAACCCTATTAACCAGTACAGAACCGCGCTATAGCCGAAAGACGGCTACAGCGCGGCTCTGAAAATCTGGGAGGACATCCATGGACGTCCTGCCTCGTGTGCGCTCCCCGCGTGCACTTGCAGCCTGCAGCGGCGCGCTCTCGTGGCCGTCGCACGCTGCGTGGGCGTGCCCGCGGGTCAATCACTTGTAGCAGCCTCAGAACGGCAAACCGCCAATGTAAACACGGCGGTTCTCCGTTCTGTGAAAGGGACATACCAGATCTACTGATCCCTGTCACTGGGATCAGTTAGATCTGTTATGTCCCGACCAGCCCACCCCCCCACAGTTAGAACACACCCAGGGAACATTGTTAACCCCTTCACTGCCCCCTGCAGGTTAACCCCTTCACTGCCAATGACATTTATACAGTAATCAGTGGACATTTAAATTTCTGATCGCTGTATACATGTCATTGGTCCCAAAAATGTGTCAAAAACGTCCGACATGTCCGCTGCAATATCGCAGTCCCGATAAAAATCGCAGATCGACGCCATTACTAGTAAAAAAAAAAAATGTAAAAATGCCATAAATCTATTCCCATAGTTTGTAGATGCGATTGCTTTTGCACAAACCAATCAAAATACGCCGATTGTGATTTTTTTTACCAAAAATATGTAGAAGAATATATATTGGCCAAAACTGATGAATAATTTTCTTTTTTATATTTTTTTTGGATATTTATTATAGCAAAAAAGTAAAAAATATTGTTCTTTTCTTTTTTCAAAATCATCGCTCTTTGTTTTTTTATAGCGCAAAAAATAAAAACCACCAAAAGAAAGCTCTATTTGTGGGAAAAAAATTATAAAAATTTTGTTTGGGTACAACGTCGTACGACCGCGCAATTGTCATTCAAAATGTGACAGCGCTGAAAGCCTAAAATTGGTCTGGGCAGGAGGGGGGTTTAAGTGCCCAGTAAGGAAGTGGTTAAAGTCTATGGGAAATGAACACAAAAAAAATCAAAAGTGCTCATTTTAAAGGCTTATATGCAAATTATTGCCATAAAAAAGTGTATGGGGACCCAGCTATTGCACTAGGGGACATGTATCAATGCGAAAAAAAAAGTTTTTAAATCAATCGTTTTTTCAGGAGCAGTGATTTTAACCTCCTCCCATCCGCGCCATAGCCGAATGACGGCTACAGCGCGGCTCTAAAATGCCGGGAGAACGTCTATAGACGTCCTCCCATTTGGCTCGTGCTGGGCGCGCTCCCGCGGCGCGTGAGGTGCGCGCATGTGCCGCCGCACGCTGCGGGAGCGTGCCCGCAGGTCGGGCGGACCCGATGTCCGCCGGAGACCCGCGATCTCCTTACAGAGAGGAGGAACGGGGAACCGCCGAGGTAAACACGGCGGTTCCCCGTTCTGTGAGGGGGGGCATGACAGATCTACTGATCCCTGTCACTGGGATCAGTTAGATCTGTCATGTCCCTGCCAACCCCGCCCCCCCCCCCCCACAGTTAGAACACACCCAGGGAACATAGTTAACCCCTTCACTGCCCCCTGCAGGTTAACCCCTTCACTGCCAATGACATTTATACAGTAATCAGTGGACATTTAAATTTATGATCGCTGTATAAATGTCATTGGTCCCAAAAAGTGTCAAAAACGTCCGACATGTCCGCCCCGATATCGCAGATCGCCGCCATTACCAGTAAAAAAAAAAATAATAATAAAAACGCCATAAATCAATGTCCATAGTTTGTAGGCGCTATAACTTTTGCGCAACCCAATCAACCCAATTTACCAAAAATATGTAGAAGAATATATATCGGCCAAAACTGATGAATAAATGTGTTTTTTTATTTTTTATTTTTGGATATTTATTATAGCAAAAAATAAAAAATATTGGGTTTTTTTTCAAAATTGTCGCTCTTTTTTTGTTTATAGCGGTGATCAGAAATGACGCAGAGGGGATCAAATACCACCAAAAGAAAGCTCTATTTGTGGGAAAAAAAGGACGCAAATTTTGTTTGGGTACAACGTCTCACGACCGCGCAATTGTCATTCAAAGAGCGACAGCGCTGAAAACTGAAAATTGGTCCGGGCAGGAGTGGGGTTTAAGTGCCCAGTAAGGAAGTGGTTAATAATGCTTAAAGTGTAACAATAAGGCTTCATGCACACAGGACTTTAAAAAAAATGTCCAAAGATGTCAGTAGCTTATCAGGGATGTTTTCAGCTTTTACCGGCATTAATTTACCGCAGTTTGTTCACGTTTTTAAAGGACCAGCGTTTTGGGTTTTTTTCAATCGATCTAAAACGTCCAAAAACGTTGGGGATTGGTGTTTTTGAGCGTTTTTTGGACGTTTTTAAGCATTTGAACGTTTTTGCAGTTGAAAAACGTCCAAAAAAACCCTCAGCTTTTGGTTTTTTTTTACAGCTCAAAAATGTCACTGCTAAAAACAGCTGATAACTGCCTGTGTGTGCATGAACACATAGGATAACATGATGGGTATCCTATGACATGATGGGTATTGACTGTAGAAAAAACGTCTGCAGCTGAAAACAGCTGCTGAAAAACAGTCAAAAAACGTCCTGTGTGCATGAGGCCTAAATATGAAATATTCCTTTAAATATCGTGCCCGGGGGTTCCCCTTGGTCTGCATGTAAAGTGGTGCATCCGTGTGAGGTTTAGAACCGTGCCGCAGCAAAATGACATTTCTAAAGGAAAAAAAATTTGAACTACTTCAATACCATGCACTTAGAACACTTCCCTACCAGACCAATTTTCAGCTTTCAGTGCTCTCACAATTTGAGTGACAATTACTCAGTCATTCTACACTGTATCCAAACAAAATTTTTATATTTTTTTTCCTTACAAATAGAGCTTTCTTTTGGTGGTATTTAGTCCCTTCTGTGTTTTTTATTTTTTGCGATATAAGCGAAAAAAAGAGCGAAAATTTTGAAAAGACACTTTCGTTTCTACTGTAAAATTTTGCAAAAAAGTAATTTTTCTTCATAAATTTGGGCCGAAATGTATACGGTTACATAGCTTTGGTAAAAATTACCCAAATTAGTGGATATCATTTAGTCTGTGTGAAAGTTGTAGAGTCTACAAGCTATGGTGCAAATCACTGAAAATTTATCACATCTGATCACACCTGATGTACTGACGGCCTATCTCATTTCTTGAGACCCTAAAAAGCCAGGGAAGTACAAATACCCACTAAAATAACCCCTTTTTTAGAAAGTAGACATTCCAAGGTACTTGGCAAGAGGCATGATGTGTTTTTTCACGGTTTAATTTTTTCGCATAATTCTTTGCAAAATCAAGTTTTTTTGGGGGTTTTTTTCACAAAATTTTCATTATAACAGGTTATTTCTCTCATATGCATACCACAAATTACACCCCAAAATACATTCTACTACTCCTGAGTATGGCGATACCACATCTGTGGGACATTTTTACAGCCTGGTCACATACAGAGGCCCAACATTGACATAGCACCTTTAGGCATTTTACAAGCATAAATTGCACATCTCATTTCTCAAGCACCTATTACAATTTTGAAGGCCCTGGAGCACCTGGGCAATGGAATTACCAACAAAATGACCCCATTATGGCCGGACAGAATTGGGGGGATGAGCGAGCACCCCCCGAACCGTACCAGGCTACATGCCCTCAACATGGGGGGTGGGTGCTTTGGGGCAAGGGGGTTCTGTGCCCCCATCCCAAAACACCTTGTTCCCATGTTGATGGTGACAAGAGCCTCTTCTCGACAACCCTGGGCTGTGGTTGTCAGGGTCTGCGGGCGGGGGCTTATCAGAATTTGGAAGACCCCTTTAACTAGGGGGCCCCCAGATCCCGACCCCCCCATGCGAATGAGTATCGGGTACATGGTACCACTACTCATTCACCAAAAAAAAAGTGTCAAAACAGTAAAAATGGCAGGAGACAGTTTGGGACAAGTCCTATATTAAAAAAAAAAAAAAGTGCCCCGCGATGTAATCCATCATCAATCATGGTGCGCAACGGACCTGAAAAATCAGGAAAAAAAAGAAACAGCTCCTCCCCGGTGGGAGGGCTACCGCCAACTGACGTCTTTTTGCTGTGACAGTTTATTTATAGCCAATGGGCCACCTGGTGATGTGACTGGTAAATAAACTGTTGCCGCAAAGATAGATCAGTAGCAGGAGCCCTCCCATCAAGGAGGAGCTGTCTCGTTTTTCCTCATTTTTCTGATCCGTCGCGCGCCATGATTGACGTGGATTACATTGTGGGACACTTTTTTCTTTTTTAATTTCTTAATACTCTTGTTGGGCGCAGGAACGGGTCCTGCTGTTGAAAATTATTTTAAAAATTGCAATGACATTCCCCAGTCAAACAGGTGCAGAAAAATTGGGCCTTGGGTGTTGGTGGTGCCAGAACACAGTAACCCTTCACAGTTACTCTTGTTGGGTGCAGGAACGGGCCCTGCTGTTAAAAAATATTTTAAAAATGGAATTTACATAGCCCTGTTAAACAGGTTCAGAAAAAATGGGCCTTGGGTGTTGGTGGTGCCCTAAGCCAAAAATCTTGTTGGAAGCTAGCATCATGAAGATTCAGGAATAGGATAGGCAGCATAGACAGTCATCAAGGGATCCCAGATCCCTAGCAAATTCAGTTACATCAGCATGAGGGGCTTGATAGCTGCTGATCCAGGATTGAGTCATTTTTATAAATGTGAGCCTGGAGTCTGTGGACAGGCGCACTCTTTGATCCATTACAAACCCTCCGGCAGCACTGAATGTTCATTCAGAAAGGACGCTGGATGCAGGACAGGCCAGTAGCGCAATTGCATATTGAGCAAGTTCCAGCCAGTGGTCCATCCTCAAGACCCAGAAACCCAGTGGATGCTCAGTTGGAAAGGTCTCCAAGTCAGCTCTTGCTCTAGATATTCCTGCACCATATAATGCAGACACTGGCGGTGGTTGCTTGAACCTATCAGCCCTTGGCGCTGAGGACTGAAAAATAGTTTAAAAGGCATCGGTCAGCCAGCCACCTTCTCCACCTCTCTTCCTCTGAACGAATAAAGCCTCAGAAAACATGTTGTCTAGCACCAGGAAATGGTAACCTCCGAGGGTCTGGAAAGGCGTTACACAAACTTTTCTTCAACGCCTCCTGAAGAGGTTTCATCCTCTGCTCCCTCTGCGAAGGAGATACCACAAATCCTAGGGTCCTTTTGCAGGCTTTGCAGAATCAAGGAGCCCATGCAGCACAAGTTTGCAGAGACATGAGATTCTGAGACCTCTGGGTCACTGAGAATGAGATGGTCAGGAACTACCTCCTTCAGCCACGTACAACTCCTTGGGTTTCTGGGGGCTGAAAACCATCCCTTGAAGACTGCTGCGTGTTACCCTCTACATCCATGCTGACACAATCCTCCTCCTCTTCTTCCTGTGTGTTTGGCGGCCCCGCAGGAATGCTATCTGCATAGAGGGGGTCTTGAGAGGAAAGGAAGACCTCTTCCTCCCGCTGTTCTGCCTCAAGTGCCCTGTCCATGATTCCACAAAGTGTGTGCTCCAGCATGAAGACTAGAGGGACCATGTCACTGATGCATGCATTGTCGCTGCTCACCATCCTTGTGGCCTCCTCAAATGGTGACAGGACAGTGCTTGATCAGTAACCACTGGCGTGGGGAAAAGAAGCAAAGCTCCCCTAAGCCTGTCCTGGTGCCATACTCACATAGGTACTCATTGATGGCCCTCTGCTGTGTGTGCAGCCACTGAAGCATTTCCAATTTTGAGTTCCACCTGGTGGGCATGTCACAAATGAGGCGGCTGGTGGGCAGGCTAAATTTCCGTTGAATGTCAGCCAGCCGAGCACTGGCATTGTATGACTGCCGGAAATGACCACAGACTTTTCTGGCCTGCCTCCGAATATCTGGTAAGCCTGAGCACCTGGTCAAAAAACGCTGTACCACCAAATTCAGGACGTGTGCCAAGCATGGAACATGTGTCCAGTGGCCCTGTCGAAGGGCAGAGAGAAGGTTGGTGCCATTGTCGCATACAACCATTCCTGGCTCCTGCTGCCATGGCGTCAACCACCTCTGAGCCTGCCCCCGCTTAGCTGGCAATCTCTGGCCCAGCGTGGCTGCTGTCCCCTAGACAGACCATCTCAAGCACCGCATGCATATTTTAGCCTGACTGCTTGTGAAGCCCCTTCAACGCTTAGGAAGCACTGCTGGTTCACAGGACAATTCTGAAGAGGCCATAGAGGAAGAAGAGGAGGGGGTGGAGCAGGCAGATGTGGCAAAATCAACACCACCTTTTTGGAGGCATGCTGGAACTAGCTCCAACACTGAACCCTGTGCTGCATCCTTCCCAGCTGCCAGCAGAGTTACCCAGTGCGCCGTGAAGGAAAGGTAACACCCCTGACCATGCCTGCTGGACCATGAGTCAGCGGTAATATGAATCTTCCTGCTGACATCCCTGTCCAAGGAGGCCAAAACATTGCCTTCCACATGAGGGTAGAGAGCTGGAATGGCCTTACATAAAAAGACATTTCTTTCTGGAACCTGCCACTGTGGTACAGCAAATTCCACAATTCAAACGGGGACAGAGTCTACCAGCTGAAAAGGCAGCGGTTGTAGTGCTAGCAATTTGGCCAAGCTAGCATTTAGATGCTGAGCATGTGGATGGCTGGGACAGTTTTTTTTATGGTTCAGCAACAGGGGTAGCGAAATTTGCCTGCTGAAATCAACTGGTGGTGTACTGCTAGCAGATTGGCTGCACGTATTTGCATCCATTGCTATACCTTCATTCCTCTCAGTGCAGACTTTTGAGAGGACTGGAGGTATAGTAGGGGTTGAGATCACAGATCAGGAGCAAGGAGAAGTCTGCCTTGTTTTATGAAGTGGCTCTTTCAGGTGCTGTTGCCAACGGACTACATGGCAGGTCATCATATGTCTTGTCAGGCATGTGGTGCCCAAGCAGCTGCTGTTCTGGCCACACGTGATCCACTTCAGACATGATTGCAAACAGCAACTGTGCAATCTGCTGCACAATTGTTGAAAAAAAGCCCACACTAATGAACTTTTGGAAGTCAGTGGGGAATCAGCAGCGCCCTGCACCTGTGGAGCCCTGTGGTGTGATGCAATAGGGTGGCTGCCCTTAAGCTGGCCTCGGAGACATCCTGCCTCATTGGAGTTGTGCCTCCTCCTCACTTTCCTCCTCTCTTCTCTCAGGCACAGTCAGTGTCCTCATCATCCCCTTCCTCCTCGTCATTGGAGCAAACTTGGCAGTATGCTGCAGCTGGGGGCACATGACTACTAGATTCTTGTGCTTCTGTGGCACCCCCTCTCTCTAGGCTCACGTTACTCCCTTCCTCAATCTGGGAACCAACATCGGAGCCTTCAAAATACTGTGCATCCTCCATCAGCATGTAACCGACACTATGGTCGAAAAATTCTGGTGACTCCTCCGTGCATGATGGTGGGGCTATGGAAGGAGTAACTGGACAAGGAGGGGGTGGAATATGTTGCTTTGGCAGCTGCGTTGGAAGACAAGCTAGTATGAGCCTGGGTGAAAGAGGAGGAGGACGAGGACGACTTAGTTATCCACTCCACCAACTCTTCTGCATGCTGTGGCTCAATAACATGACCAACAGCAGGAAAAAAAGGACAAGTGTAACCCGCCTGCAGAGGATGCACCACGTCCGCCACCACCACTTTTCACTGTAAACACAGAGGCTGCTTGCCCTCTTTTAGTGGCCTGGGAGCGTCTGCCTCTCCTTGGTGGCCTTCCGAACATGATGGGGATTTTTTTTCAACAACGCACTAAACTCAATTATATACTTTACACCGCCGAATGCACTGTATATGTAGTCTAGACTGAATGCAGTGTGTATATGTACACACACATACTATACTGTACATATATATTCTTATACTGCCTGAATGGACTCTATATGGACTATATACTATACACTGAATGAGCTGTATATATAGTCTACATTAAATGCAGCGTATTATACATTAAACACGATACATATATATTCTTACACTGCCTGAACAAACTATATACTATACCCTGAATGAGCTGTATATAGTTTACACTAAAGGCAGCATTTATATATATATATATATATATATATATATATATATATATATATATATACACAGTATCTCACAAACGTGAATACACCCCTAACATTTTTGTAAATATTTCATTATATCTTTACATGTGACAACACTGAAGAAATGACACTTTGCTACAATGTTAAGTAGTGAACGTACAACTTATATAACAATGTAAATTTGCTGTCCCCTCAAAATAACTCAACACACAGCCATTAATGTCTAAACCGCTGGCAACAAAAGTGAGTACACCCCTAAGTGAAAATGTCCAAATTGGGAACAATTAGCCATTTTCTCTCCCCAGTGCCATGTGACTCAGTGTTACAAGGTCTCAGGTGTGAATGGGGAGCAGGTGTGTTAAATTTGGTGTTATCGCTCTCACTCTCTCATGCTGGTCTACATAAAGATGTCCTAGGCTACAAGAAGTTTGCCAAGACCCTAAAACTGAGCTGCAGCACAGTGGCCAAGACCATACAGCAGTTTAACAGTACAGGTTCCACTAAGAACAGGCCTTGCCATGGTTGACCAAAGAAGTTGAGTACATGTGCTCAGTGTCATATCCAGAGGTTGTCTTAGGGAAATAGACATATGAGCACTGCCAGCATTGCTGCAGAGGTTGAAGGGGTGGGGGGTCAGCCTGTCAGTGTTCAGACCATACGCTGTACACTGCATCAAATTGGTCTGCATGGCTGTCATCCCAGAAGGAAGCCTCTTCTAAAGATGATGCACAAGAAAGCCTGCAGTTTGCTAAAGACAAGCAGACTAAGGACTTGGATTACTGGCACCATGTCCTGTGGTCTGATGAGACCAAGATAAACTTATTTGGTTCAGATGGTGTCAAGTGTGTGTGGCGGCAACCAGGTGAGGAGTACAAAGACAAGTGTGTCTTGCCTACAGACAAGCATGGTGGTGGGAGTGTCATGGTCTGGGGCTGCATGAGTGCTGCCGGCACTGGGGAGCTACAGTTCATTGAAGGAACCATGAATGTCAACATGTAATGTGACATACTGAAACAGAGCATGATTCCTTCCCTTTGGAGACTGGGCCACAGGGCAGTATTTCAACATGATAATGACCCCAAACACACCTCCAAGAAAACCACCGCCTTGCTAAAGAAGCTGAGGGTAAAGGTGATGGACTGGCAAGCATGTATCCAGACCTAAACCCTATTGAACATCTGTGGAGCATCCTCAAACAGAAGGTGGAGGAGCGCAAGGTCTCTAACATCCACCAGCTACGTGATGTTGTGATGGAGGATTGGAAGAGGACTTTAGTGGCAACCTGTGAAGCTCTGGTAAACACCATGCCCAAGAGGGTTAAGGCAGTGCTGGAAAATAATAATGGCCACACAAAATATTGAAACTTTTGGCCAAATTTGGACATTTTCACTTAGGGGTATACTCACTTGTGTTGCCAGCGGTTTAGACATTAATGGCTGTGTGTTGAGTTATTTTGAGGGGACAGCAAATTTACACTGTTATACAAAATGTACACTCACTACTTTACATTGTAGCAAAGTGTCATTTCTTCAGTGTTGTCACATGAAAAGATATAATAGAATATTTACAAAAATGTCAGGGGTGCACTCACTTTTGTGAGATGCATATACTATTTATGGTACATATATATTCTTACACTACCTGAACAGACTCTATATACTATACACTGAATGAGCTATAAACTGGAGAATGTGTAGTGGCACCGGTAGGGGTGAAACAATCTAGTGCTGGGACTAAAACCGTATTAAAAATCCCCCATCCATAACTCTGGGACTGTCGGGTATTTAAAAATGAAGGCAAAGCCCTCCTTCACCACTGCTGAGCAATACGGAGGGGGGATATTACATGCAAGAATCAGAACGGGAGAGCCTCTAATAGCAGCATATAGAAACATGTATTTACCTTGCTGATCCATCTTAAGCGATATTAATTCAAAAGGGACATTCTTGCCCATCTGGATCGAAACACCCCTAGAATATTTAGGGGCGCTTCAAGGCCAACTGCAAGTGTGTCCAGTAATACGTATTATTATTATTATTATTATTATAAAGCAAGGATAGCTGCATGTTTAATCTTGTCCCTCATTCCTTGAAAGTTCCACGTAAGAATTTTGATGGAGGTCATGTGGGAAAATGCGAACCAGATAAAAGGATATAGGGTGGAAGACGGATCAGCACAGTGTGAGCAAATCTATGCATCAGCAAATAAAACAATGAGATGTACGTAGGAAATAATGCATAGGTGAAATAAGTCCTTGTACCATTGGTAAAAATTATTGCCTTTGAATAAAAGTAAAAAAAACAAAGAAAACCCCAACTATGTTCCCCCCTCCGGCTCTTCATCGAGCCAACTTGATGAGAGCATATGTCCCACAACATTAACAGGCATAACAGTCTTCCGGATCAGAACCAGAACCAGAGGCACAGGCCTTAAATATAGTAACATAGCAGGCTGTATGCAGTTGTCCAAGACAAAAAAAGAAAAAATTGAAATCCTATGGCAGCGATACCTTCTCTGAAGAACTTGCGAGGCATAGAAACAGAGGCTGATGTAGTAGAAGGGAACTTGCGCATCTGGCAAACTATAAACGTCTGTAGCATACCCATTTTGTTTACGGAGCCACACCCCATACACGGTACAGCATGGTGTGGATAGGAGTGATAAAATGGCAGAGAGTATGCTGTACAGTGTTCAAGTCAAGAAAAAAAAATATAAGGAGATGATCTAGTGTGAAAAAAGTCCAGTAGCAATGCCATGGTCAGTGGATATGCGTTAAAACAAAAGCATATAAAGTACCTTAAGACATCACCTGAGAGTGGAGCGACAGTGTTCTGGAAGGTATCAAGCAGGTCTGCCTGTTGAAGCAAGCTGAAGGCCATATCCGGGTCCTCAAAAAAGTGTGCTCGGCCATTGTCCTCTACTCTTAGATGGGCAGGATACAGCATAGCATATTTCAAGTGTAGTACACAGAGACGCCTTTTAACATCTTGAAACCTGGAGCGTTGTTTTTGGACTTCGTTGGAAAAGTCTGGGAAAGCCGACACATGCATGTTATATAGAATGTTGCCCTTTTCTCAAGTAAGACGGAGGATTTTGTCGCAGTCCTTGAAATTAATAAACTTGGCGATGAACGTGCAAGGGGGGCCCCCTGGGGTGGAGGTCGGGCAGGTATGCGGTGGGCCTGTTCTACTGCAAACATTACTGAAAAGGTCTCTCCGTCATAAGTAGTGATAAGCAGGTTCTCCAGAAAGTCCGCCGTGTTGCCTTCTGCATTCTCAGGAGATGATTCTCCATATCATCCTGTTTGGCACTCAGATGCTGCAGTTGATGCTGAACTTGATTGTGGTGTGTTGCAGGGGATGCAAGATATCTTCCGCACTGCTGATCCATGTCTCAGCCTCCTTCACTCGGTCCTGGCTGATCAAGGAGATGCCTATTTTGACTTAATTTTTGGTTGAGGGTGTGCTCTGGCATAGAGCTATAGCCTCCAGTACCCTGGTCTCAGGGGCAGGGTGGTCCAGATCCAAGCTCAATGATTTATCCTTAAATATTTCATGCTCCCACTACCTCCAGGTACAGGTTGGTGGAGGCTGGTGCACAGCACATGCCCATGGCCACGCCCTGTACCTGGAGGTAGTGGGAGCTGTCAAACGTAAACCAATTGTGCATCAGGGTGAAAAACTATTTCAGTTAAAATCTGTTGCAGTCCCATTTGGACAGGCCCTGTTCCATCAGGAAGGCACATGCAATCGTGCCAGGGCACCACGTCCAATCCCTCCACATGCTTAAAAAAAAAATAAGGTGAACCTACTAGCGTTTTCGGCTAGGGAACCTATCACTGAGATGGGTCATCCTGTGGGGGGGGTGTAGCATGGGGATTCCTCTTCCGTGAACCTAAATTCATGTTCGCGAACCTGGGTGTGGGATAATCCTTGGGTGATTGCTGACAAGAAGAAAGAGAGAAGTCAGATTCTGTACCATCGTTGGCATTTGGATTTGCATTAGTTCGAGTATTATTATTATACAAGATTTATATAGCGCTAACAGTTTACACAGTGCTTTACAATGTAAAAGGGAGACAATACAGTTACAATACAATAAAATACAAGAGGATCAAGATGACCCTGCTAAGAAGAGCTTACAATCTAATAGGGTGGGGCAGGTAATACAAAAGGTTCTAACTGTGGGGAATGAGTTGATGGAAGAGGTAAAAGATTAGTTGGAGGTGTGATAGGCTTACCTGAAGAGATGAGTTTTCAGGGATTGCCTGAAGGTAGCAAGAGGAGGAGATAGGCAAACAGGTTGAGGTAGAGAGTTACAGAGGATGGGAGAAGCTCTGGTGAAATCCTGGAGACAAGCATGGGAGGAGGAGACAAGGGAGCTTATGTGTAGGGAGTCTTGGGAGGAACGGAGAGGATGGTTTGGGTGATATTTGGAGACAAGATTGGTGATGTAGCGTGGGGCAGAGTTGAGAATGGCTTTGTATGTTGTGGTTAGTATTTTGAATTTAGTTCACTGGGCGATTGGGAGCCAGTGTAGGGATTGGAGAAGAGGGGTGGCAGACACTGAGCGGCTGGTAAGGTGGATAATTTTGGCAGCAGCATTCATGATAGACTGAAGAAGGGATAGCCTATGGAGAGGGAGGCCAGTGAGAAGAAAGTTGTAATAGTCAAGGCGAGCGATAACAAGGGAGTGAATGAGGAGCTTGGTGGTTTCATTTGTTAAAAAGGGGCATATTATGAGATATTACGGAGGTGACGTCTACAAACTTTTGATAACAATTGGATTTGAGGCTGAAAGGACAGGTCAGAGTCTAGTATTACACCTAGTACCCTGGCATGAGGGGAGGGACTGATGGTTGCATTATTGATTTTGATGGAAAGTCATGGGGGGGGAGCGACACGGGCAGGAAGTAATATTACCAGCTCAGTTTTAGAGAGATTTTGTTTAAGGTAGTGGTGTGACACACATGCTGATATGTCAGTAAGTTAGTAATGCGAGAGGAGACTGAAGGAGTGAGGTGAGGAGTAAACAGATAGATTTGGGTGTCATCGGCATATAAATGGTATTGGAAACCGTGGACGGTTATTAAGTGACCAAGGGAGGAGGTGTAGATAGAGAAGAGAAGGGGTGCAAGAACAGAGCCTTGGGGGACCCCGACAGAAAGGGGCAGTGGAGAGGAGGAGACAGAGTTGTAGGTAACACTGAAGGAGCGCTGTGATAGGTAGGAGGAGAAGGAGCGGGTGGGCAACAGTTTCAAAGGCCGCAGAGAGGTCATAGGAGCATGGAGTAGTGGCCACTGGTTTTAGCAGTTAGTAAATCGTTAGTGAGTTTTACTAACGCAGAGTCTGTGGAATGTTGCAAATGAAAGGCAGACTAAGGGGTCAAGAAGGTTATTTTCACTGAGGTAGGAGTGAAGACGGTTGTAGACTAAGCGTTCTAGAAGTTTAGAGGTGAATTAGAATAATGAGATGGGTCTTAATTTGTTCAGGTTGGTGGAGTCCAGTGAGGGCTTTTTAAGTATGGGCATGATCTGCACAGGGGAGGGGAAGGTGCCACTAGAGAGGGAGAGATTGAAGATGTGAGTGAGGGAGCATAGGATAGAATAGGAGGTTGACCGTAGTAGTTGTGAGGGGAACAGGATCCAGGGGACAACTGGTGGGCATCTGAAAAAAGTTCTGTAATCTCTTCAGTAGTAGCCAGTTCAAAAGAGGAGAGCGTTGACTGTGCCGTTAGGCAATGTTGGATGGGGAAGATGTTCGCACAGTGGCTGTGTCCTCGTGTATTGCATCAATCTTGTGTTTGAAGTGATTGGCGATCTCTTGGGCAGTGAGTGAGTTAGTGGGTAGAGGGGTTGGGTAACGGAGCAGAGAGTTAAAGGTTGAGAAGAGCCGACGGGGACTGGATGACAAGGTATTAATGAGAGAGAAAAAGTAGGCTTGTTTGGCAGCGTGGAGGCAGGATTTGTATTATAGAACGACAGATTTATATAGGGTGAAGTCCTTCAGGCATTTGGTTTTTACGCCAGTCGCTCAAGAGTGTCTCTTGAGATTTCTAGTGTTGTCAGTTTGCCATGGTTGCAACGGTGGGGCCTGATTCTGCATATAGTTAGAGGAGCAAGTGCATCCAGTGATGAAGAGAAGGGTTAAAGTGGCGGAGGTTCCTTCAAGTGATTGTTTGCTGCTTGGACGGATGGCTGGTTGGAGGCAAGGATACAGTGAAACTGATGATGTTTTGAACAGAGAGAGGAAAGGAGGTGTTGGTAAGGTTGCCAGGATTGCAGAGATGGGAGAATACAAGGTCAAGTGTATTACCACTGGAGTGAGTGGAAGTGTGTGTCCATCGGCTTAGGTCAAAAGATGAGGTTAAGTTGAGAAGTTGAGTTGTAGTTGGGCTATTAACAGTGACAGGAATTTTAAAGTCACCAAGAATGATTGTGGGTATTTCAGAGGAGAGAAAGTAGGGTAGCCAGGCACCAAAGTCATCAAAAAATTGCAATACTGGTCCAGGAGGCCGATAGATTACTGTATTCCACAGAGAAATGGGAGAAAACAGACGAATACAATGCATCTCGAAAGCTGAGAGGGATAGAGAGGGGGGATAGAAAGGTGCATTGTGGGGATAGAATGAATCCCACTCCACCTCCTTTCCGTCCATTGGGTCTGGGGGAGCGAGTCCAGTGATGACCACCATGGGAGAGGGCAGCAGGAGAAGCTGTGTTAAAATTTTGAAGCCAGGTTTCAGTTATGGTGAGTATGTTAAATCCATGAGAGATGAACAGGTCATGCACAGATGTGAGCTCATTACAGATGGAGAGGGCATTCCAAAGGCAGCATGAGATTGGGGGGGGCCGGTTTGAGGAAGCAGCGGGACAGAAATTAAATTGAGTGGATTGCGGTTTGGTCTGTTTGGTATTGTGTAATCAATCTCATAAGACCCATACTACATACCCATACTACATTTCATAAGTAGCTGTTCCAAAGATTTTTTTTAAATCAGAAGATACGTCATTGAGCTCAGATCTGGACCATACGTTATGCTGGTACAGATACATAGATGACATTTTTGTTATCTGGACTGACACAGTTGAGTCCCTGACAGGATATGTTAACAAGTTAAACTATTTCAACCTTAAATTTACGCTAAACTACCATCCAGATAGTATCACATTTTTGGACTTGCAAATATACAAGGATTCAGATGGCTATTTAACAAGCACTGTATCATAAGAGCACAGCAGGAAATGTCATATTACGCGCAGACAGTGCCCATCACCCAGCCCTTATGTGAAGTATCCCTTATGCAAAATATATTCCTTTGAGACGGAATTGCACTCATGATCATGAATTTAAAATACAAGCTAACCGACTCCATCAACACCTCCTAGCTAGAGGATAATCCAAATCCCTCCAAGAACCTTACAACAATCTAGGACTTCTCTATTGTATATCTATTATAATCTGGCCTGCAACCTGATTCACAGTCCACAGTGGAGTTTGTCACAAACTTGCATAGGATGTTACAAGAAACACTGCAATAATTGGCACTTGGTCTTAGAAGACCCCATTGTTAGCAAATTCGTAGGAAAAATCCTGAGATGGTGTTCAAGAAAACTACATCTCTTGAGGACAAGGTGACTCATAGCCACTTTGTACCTCACTCTACACAACAGACTCAGTCCCCTGGAATTTAGAGAGGTGGCAATAGTTATTTTTGCCCTTGGATTGAATATGGGCACACAGTTCATTCTACCCAATAGAGAAACTTTTTGACCAAAATGTCATGCTGCCTGTAACACAGGGAGGGTAATATAATATACCTGATGTTTTATAGATGCAGCATATTTTATGTAGGAAATACCATTATAAAACTAAGACAGACTCAATGACTATATTTACTATTTGGCAAACGGTAAGATGGTGACCCCCTCAGATGACACCTAGACCTTTATCACAAGCTTTACACTTCTATGATCTCATTCCTGGTTCTCGGTATGCTTTCACAGGACTCCAGAGGCGGAAAAACGCATACTGCAAAGCGGCCTTCTGGATAGCGTGCCTCAATGCAGTAATCCCACCAGGAATGAATGAGATGCAGTCTTACAAAACTTTTTTATAGAGCAGTATTCCCATGCCTATTTACACCCACAGTATAGATATATCCTTGGTATTAGAGGCTTGTGGAGGAGACAATCACTCAAGGTAATATCTCTTCTAGCAGTCCTGCTGGCAGATTTAGTTTTATGATCATGCCTTATATGGAGGGGCTTGAGCTTATTTTTTGTATATCTTTTCTGTCTTTAATGATAATTGGGGATATGGATTTTTCCAAGTTCTTCCCCTCCAGGTCTTTTAATATATTTTTATATATTTTTGTAGGGCTTATTGGTTGTCTTGTGAACTCCATCTCCATTGGGTTAAAAGTGTAACACCTTTCTTGAGAGCCTGGACCCCATTAGGGATCCCAGGTGGTCCCTGGGTTTTCCCGTCTGCCTTTTGGTGAACCTGTTATTTTCCCTTGCCACTATTTTGCCCAGCTTTTCTGCTTTTGAAAACATTTTTATACATATATATATATATATATATATACACACACACACACACACACACACACACACACACACACACACACACACACACATACATATACACACACTCGCTTACAATAAGAATAATAAAGAAAACCTTTCTTCCTCTAAAGATGAGACCCAATGAATCTAGTTAAACTTTATATTTTATATATCATTTAGACCTCTCCATCCTTCTTTAATTGGTTTTCTGTTTGGGGACCTTCCCCATGCGGGCTAAGGTGTTGGCGGGCACATTTTCTACTCACCGGCAATGTAAGTTGAGATTCAAGGTGTTATATTCTTTGTAATATTTGATACATATATTTGTGCATATTGATCTACAGTTGTGTTCAAAATTATTCAACCCCCACTGAAATTGATTGTTTTGGTCGGTTTGACATTGATTATGATCATTCAGTCATCCTGCTTACAATTAAATCAAAGAGGCACGTGTAGGTCAGACAAATATAACATAACATTTATAATGAAATAACCACAAATGTCTTTTCTGAGCTCACATCATTATCAGTTTTATTCAACCCCCAAGTGACATTCAATCTTAGTACTTAGTACAACATCCTTTTACAGTTATAACAGCTTTTAAACGTGAGCAATAGCTTGACACAAGTGTCTTGCAGCGATCTACGGGTATCTTCGCCCATTCATCATGGGCAAAAGCCTCCAGTTCAGTCACATTCTTAGGCTTGCGCACTGCAACTGCTTTCTTTAAGTCCCACCAGAGGTTCTCAATCGGATTTAAGTCAGGTGACTGCGATGGCCACTTCAAAATGTTCCAGCCTTTAATCTGCAACCATGCTCTAGTGGACTTGGAGGTATGCTTGGGATCATTGTCCTGTTGAAAGGTCCAACGTCTTCCAAGCCTCAGGTTTGTGACGGACTGCATCACATTGTCATCCAATATCTCCTGGTACTGAAGAGAATTCATGGTACCTTGCACACGCTGAAGCTTCCCAGTACCTGCAGAAGCAAAACAGCCCCAAAGCATGATTGACCCCCCGCCATGCTTCACAGTAGGCCAGGTGTTCTTTTCTTCATAGGCCTTGTTCTTCCTCCTCCAAACATAGCGTTGATCCATGGGCCCAAACAGTTCTAATTTTGTTTCATCAGTCCACAGAACACTATCCCAAAACTTCTGTGGTTTGTCCACATGACTTTTGGCATACTGCAGTCGACTCTTCTTATTCTTTGTGGACAGCAAGGGTGCGCCGTATTGTCTAAGCAGAAACTTCAGTACCCACATCTGACAAATCTTTTCTCAGTTCCTCAGCAGTCACACGGGGACTTTTCTCCACTCTACGCTTCAGATAGCGCACAGCAGTCGAAGTCAGCATCTTCTTTCTGCCACGACCAGGTAGCGTTTCAACAGTGCCCTTTGCCTTGAATTTGCGAATGATGCTTCCTATGGTGTCTCTTGGTATGTTTAACATCTTTGCAATCTTCTTATAGCCATTGCCCTTCCCGTGAAGAGTAATCACCTGTTCTCTTTTCTTCCTGGACCATTCTCTTGACCTCACCATGTTTGTAACCACACCAGTAAATGTCTAGGAGGAGCTGAGTATCACAGTCATTTTAAAGCTGCCTAATTGGTGCTTATTAGGCTTTATTGCTGCTCCCTGATATCCACAGGTTTTTTCAATGCCTGTACCATCCTTTCAGCTTTCTGCCATTTGAATGGATCCAATAAAACATCCACTTTCTAGGATGTTTTATTGGATCCATTCAAATGGCAGAAAGAGATTTTGAAGAGCTCTCACAGCCACGACCATCACCTTCAGACATTGGTGAAAAAACTGAAATGCTGGGAGGGGTTATATAGGGGGAACTTCCTGTCTATTGGTTGCCAGTGTCCATTCCCCTGAAGGTAGCGTATAACCTAGCAGTAATGAATTAACACTCTGTGTCCCCTGATGTACGATAAAGAAATCACTGATCGCCGCCATTACCAGTAAAAACAAATAAAATGAAGTCCATAAATCTATCCTGTACTTTGTAGAAGCTATAACCTTTGCGCAAACCAATCAATATACGCTTATTGGGATTTGTTTTAATAAAAATATGTAGCAGAATACATATTAGCCGAAATTATTGAAGAAATTAGTTTTTTTTAGTAATTTGTTATTTGGATATGTATCACAGCAGAAAGTAAAACCTATTGTGATCAAATACCACCAAAAGAAAGCTCTATTTGTGGGGGAAAAAAAGACATCAATTTTTTTTGGGTACAGAGTTGCACGTCCGTGCAATTGTCAGTTAAAGTAATGCAGTGCCGTATCACAAAAAATGGCCTGGTCATTAAGGGGGTAAATCCTTCCGGGGTGGAGTGGTTAAATTTGGGTTGATCCGTTCAATTCTTGTTTGGAATTCATTTCATGTCATCTTTGAATTTTCTTTGAAATTACAGTTTTTTCTTTGATTTGAATGTGGCAAAGTGAACTAAAAAAAAATATTCATCAATTGATTACTGATTGTTTAAATCTGCTCTAGCTAAACCTCTGGCTTGACAGCGTTATTTCAAAATGGTACTCTAATAACACGCATTCTTTGATTTCAGCAATATGTGTACAGTTCGAATTCAACTGGAGTTCGATGTAAAATTTGATTCAAATTACAGTCCAAATTTTGTTTCGTTATTCGGAGCATTCGATAAAAATTTGTTTATATGGTAATTCGGGTATTTGGATATACCCAAATCTCCAAATAACCAAAAATTTGTCTGAATATTTATTCAGAATGAAACGAACCTCACATGTCTAGCTAACATCCATATTATAAAGGTATTGGTAAGGTGTATATGCATAATCATTTGCCAGATGTGGGGACACGCAAATCTGCTATGAGGATTGCAAGGGCGACATATAGTAAATTCTTTGACATTCAAAACATAAAATGTTTGATATAAGACTGCATCCATTTTTTTTGTTTAGGGATAGTGGTACTCTCCAAAGGGCCCAAAAGCTTACAATGTAAAATTGTAATGTAGTCTATCTCTTCATGTATACAGTTTTTTACCTGTTATACTGTATACAAAAATAATACAGATCAATAAAATGTGTTACTCTTATACAACGTTTATATAAAGTCCATGATTTTTCCAGTACCCTTTTTCTCCATTGGCCCAGTCCTCACTGTCTCTGAAGGGTCCGCGTTGTGCTGTCAGGCATCCTTTCATCCCAACTGCATGTGTGTGCAGACACATCCCTACTTTTTTGTAAGCTCAAGTCTATTGTAGATGCTGTTAAACATTATATTTTACACAAGTGTTTATATGAGTGTAATGATTTGTCCTTTCATTGTTAGAATTGTTGTAATTAAAGCTCCTAAAGAAGCGATTTATTCACAAAACATGTAGAGCATATTCATCTATAGGTCCTACACATCAAGTTACCCTGCTGTGGTTGTGATCCATGGTTACTATGCTTAGGAACATCCAATTATACAGGGTCTTGTATGTGAAGTTATAGGGTGAATTTTGTGGCGTCTCATTCATATATATATATATATATTAACATTGTTAAATCAATTTATTGAATAAACTTGCCAAGTTTTAACAGCGTTTGGTGCTGTAAGTGTCAGTCAATTTTTTTAGTCACTTACATCCATTAAAAAAATGAATGGGATGCCCAGATTACTGTACTTAGTCTTACCCATCAGAAAACCCCAGTCCTATTTTCACTTGGTACAATCAGATTTAATCAAATTTATATGGCAAGGCAAACCTCCCTGAATTAGTAGAGCCCTCCTGCTTAAACCCAAAACTCAAAAAGGAAATAGGTTTCCCAGATCCAGCCTTATATTCTACAGCAAACCACATGACCAGGGTAGTAAACTGGTGCAAACACAACAATCAAAAACTATAGGTAGCCATGAAACAGGAAGCTGCAATTACACCATTTGCAGTCTTACCATGGACAGGGAAGAAATACACTCCATACCTCTCCTCTCACCCAGATTGGAACAACTTTAACCAAAATATACAGATTTTACAAATTGACTTACTTTAACTGCTTCCAATCTCCCATGACCCCAATAATCGGTCATCAGGGTTTACTCCCAGACTTTCAGATTGCATCTTTACTTTGCAGTCAGAACAAAGTATACTATGAGCATCTCATTTTCTGCACTCACACAGCTGGATTCCCATCAGGACCCTGAACAGGGCTCTGTGTCCCCATCTTTAGACCACTGGGGAGCGCTCCAACTATCAGATTATGAAGCCTCTAATAAGTAGGCAATAGCCACTGCATCTTGCAGAGTTGGTCCTTTCTTCATTTGCTTTGTAAGAGACCAGCACAGTTAAGCGTTAACCTATAACCCGCTGTCTTACCTTGTTTATGCATTGTTGTTCTTTTAACTTATTCAGTATGTACGTGGAACGCCTGCCCAAAACATTGTAGGAAGCCTACTTTTTATTGTTATCTCTTACAAACCTTTAAGAATGATAAAACAAATGTGGATTTTTTATACATACTTACCTGTAAAATCCATTTCTTTCGAAGAAAATCACGGGACGCTGAGCAGGCTATATATTCATATACATATTGGGTTATAGGTGAATGGGCACTGGTAATCAAATAAAAAACAAACAGGAAGTTCCCCCTCCTATATAACCCCTCCCACACTGGGAGCACTTCAGTTTTGTAGCAAGCAATTAACTTCACAAGACAGAGGGGAGGGACCTGTGTCCCGTGATGTCCTTTGAAAGAAATAGATTTTACAGGTAAGTATGTATAAAAAAAAATCCAATTTTCTTTCTCGGACATCACGGGACACAGAGCAGGCTATATATTCATATACATATTGGGAAGTCCCAGAGCAATGCCTGAGGGGAGGGAGACACAATCCCAATTAAACTGCAGTCCTTAATATGGTGTGGCCAAAAAGCAGAATCCTCTGCTGTTCTAAACATCCACCTGATAGAATCTTGTGAATGTATGTACCGAGGACCATGTAGTGGCTTTCACAATCTGTGCCACCGACATCTGGTGGCAGAAGCCCAGGAGGTTCCTACCTCCTGGTGGAAAGAGCTCTCACCCTGAATGGGGGAGCTCTACCCCTTTAACCATAAACTTGAGAAATCAGCTGGCTAATCCACAGCAAAAACAGCTGCCTTGGATGCCACCTGACCCTTCTTAGGGCCTTCAGGCAACAAAAAAAAGGCATCAGTTCTACTGATGTCTGCAGATCTCTTCAGATAGATCTCAACAGCACGCATCATATCTAGAGAGTGCAATTGTCTCTCCTCTGGTGAGGAGGGCTGAGAATAAAAAGAAGGTAACATATCTTCATAGAGATGAAAGGCCGCCACTACCTTCGGTAGGAAGGATGGAAGAGGCCGCAACACCACCTTACACTGGTGCAATCTCAAGTCTGGCCCTTTACAAGAAAGAGCTGCCAGCTCCGATACCCCTCTGGCTGGGGTGATGGCAAAAAGAAAGACTAGTTTCCTAGTCAAAAGAACCAAGGGAATCTCCCTAATAGGTTCAAAATGCTGCTTCTGCAGCACTGTCAAAACCAAATTCAAATCCCCTGAACAAGGAGGCAATATAACTGTAGGTAACATCCAAGTTACCCCTTGTAGACAAGTCCTGATCAAGGTGTGAGAAGCCAAGGCCACTGGAGATATATGGACAAGGCAGAAACTTGTCCTTTGACAAAACTAGATACAATCCCATGGACAGGGAGGAAATCTAACAGGTGGTAGCAGATGAGTTACCCCTTGGAGAAAGGTCCTGATCAAGGAGAAAAGTCAAAAGGCTTCTGAAAACATATGGACAAGGCAGAAACCTGTCCTTTGATTGTAGTCAAAACCAGCTTCAAGTCTACTCCTGCTTGAAGAAAGGTTAGCATTTTACCAATCACATACTTGCGGGGATGCCATTTCCTGATCTCACACCACGCAATGTGAGCCTTCCAGACCCTGTGATAACTCTTAATAAGGGATGAGAATGGCGCCAAAAAACACTGGGGGACCCTTAAGTGCCTGTAAGCTGTCAATAAGGTAGGGAGTACATAAAAGATGCAAAGGAATGTATAACATAAAACCAGAGATAAAAGCAATGGTAAGTTACTCCATATCAAGAGTCCATGTACATCCATGAATCAGAGCTAAAAGTCCACATGAAAGGATGTGACTCCAGCGGGATGGATACGCACCTGGGGCAGTTGCCTGAAGAGCAGAAGCAACTCTGTAGGAATAGGAGAAGGGGTGGAGATAGGATCGCCAGACCTAAGTGCAGTATGCCATCAGAGAATTTATTAAAAGCAAGCTAAATGCATACTCACAGGTGTGAATAAAAACAAGCACATCATAAGAAGTCTGGGCCCAGGGCCGTGTCACTTGTTCCAGGGCTGTGCTCTTGCTGGGGGGTGCGTATGCCGATGAGCAGATGGAGGCTGTGCTGTGGCGGAACGCACTGGAAGCAGGAAGTACCAGAACCAGGAAGTCCCGTGGAAGTGAGGTCGGTGCTGTACCAGGCCAATAGGATGACGCGTTTCAATGCATTCTGCATTTTCTTCAGATCCTGCTCAACTCAGGAGCAAGGGGGGCTGTCATAGGCTGCCTGGGGGGTGGGATCTGATCCTCACCGAGCAGAGGCAAGCCCACAGTTAACCCCGTGTCCCGTCTTGGAGTGTACAGGCTAAAAGACATGAACACTGGACTATAAAGCGATCAGATAAAAATAAAGTAAATGGATCACTATTACTCATTTCTGCTAAGATTACATGGGTATGCATGAGTTAACATGATATATCAATCATTTTACACAGAGGTAAATCCATATCACATAAATATAGGTCCGTTCAGTCATACCAAAGAAAACACATTTTATGAAATCCTAACACCATGAGGAGATTTGTGAGTCTATATGTATAATAACAAAGTGAGAGGAGATGGAATCAAAATAAATCTTAATTGTGCAGTTCGGGGCTGCAACTTCCTACTAAGGATTATTATCTCAGTTCTTCTAATGGAATTGGACACCTACGATTCCATCATGGACATGGGAGTGTACGATATCTGCAATGTATTGACATGTAATTAGATTAATATTCCACAAAGTAAATGTCTATGCGACTATATGCGTGCGTGGATGTGTGGTAGCACACCTATGCAAAATCTATATCTATGCGATTACCGTATTTTTCGCACCATAAGATGCACTTTTTTTCCCCCAAAAAGTGGGGGAAAGTCTCCCTGCGTCTTATGGTACGAATACCTGAAAAAAAACCCCGCCCCCCCTCGTCGCCACCAGGAGCTGGCATTACACTGCGGGCTGCCGGGCAGCATAGAGCACTGCTCTGATCTCACACAGTGAGAAGACAGAGCAGCCGCAGTACTTAATTTGGCCACTGGGGCTTCATTCAGCCCCAGTGGCCGAATGATGTACTGCGGCGACTGGAGCTGCTCTGTATTCTTTCTGAATGGGATCTGGCTGCAGAGTGGAGCTCCACTAGGCGCAGTTCGATGACATCATAACAGCGCAGCGGTGGCGGGAGATATGAATCTCCCTCTCAGCTCTGTCAGGCTGCATTTCATGGACACAGGTATGGCTGTATTTTATGGACTCTGCTATGTACTGTATTTCATGGGACTGGTATGTGCTGTATTTCATGGGACTGGTATGTGCTGTATTTCATGGCACTGGTATATGGCTGCACTGGTAAATATTTTAGTAAACCATTTGGTTCAGAATATTTTTTTTCTTGTTTTCTTCCTCTAAAACCTAGGTGCGTCTTATGGTCAGGTGTGTCTTATGGTGCGAAAAATACAGTATACGTGCATGCGACTATTCAACAAAGTACATTTACTGCGACTGTGCATGCATGGATGTGTGGTAGCACACCTCCCCAGAGTATAGATTTATGCGACTATATGTGCAAGTGACTGTTGGACAAATTTTAATTTCATGCCACAAAATATATCTATGCGATTATATGCGCATGTGACTATTCAACTCTGTGCGTGCATAGATGTGTGGTAGCACACCTCTCCAGAGTATATATTTATGCGACTATGTGCATGGGACTGTTTGACAAATATTTCATGCGACTGTATGAGTGTGTAAATGTGTGATAGCACACTTCCTGCATGCCATGGTAAGACTCCTGTGCGCAGAGTAAGGCACAACATGTGGGAGTGTGCACACCATCTATATTTGTGCATACACTCCTAGATGACTGTATCTATCTATATTTCTTCATTCAACCCTGATGGTGCCAAAGAATTCAAGGTGTAAATCCAAAAAGTTTCCTGGCTACACAGTCTGCGAAATCGATCAGCTGGGGGTATTTGTCAGGTATAGACTCAATCACCCATACTTGGAGGCCCTCCACAGACTGCGAGTGATGTTTGGAGAAGTGGCGGGGGATGCTGAGTTTAGGGTTCCCTTCTATTACAGACCTACGATGTTTGCCGAACCTGGCCCTGAGAGTCCGTATGGTTCTCCCAACAGAATATAGGCCACAGGGCAGGTTAGGCAGTATACAATGAAGGTGGTATTACAGTTATAGAATGGTGTCATTGAAGGAAAAATATTTTTTGCCATAGGGGACATGGGCACAGGTAAGGCACAGAGCCGTCTTGCAACAAAACATACCCACCAATGGTATGAGGGTGAGTTGTTTATAATACCTAGGTTTGGACAAAGACTTGATTCTGCTCAGAGCTATTTTACTCTTTACATTCTTTGCTTTTCTATAGGCAAACTTAGGTTTATCTGGTATAGAGGATGTTAGGTGGGGGTCCTGAATGAGAATGGACCAATGTTTGTTGAAAACATTTTCCATTTTCTGATATAGGTTGTGGAATTGGGTAATGAACCTTATAGGTTGACCTTGAGGTTTTTTTCTCTGATTTAGGTGGCATCTCTGTGGAATAGGGGCCTACTGCCTTATTGATTAAGTCTAGGGGTAGCCCTTGTCCAGAAATTTCCTCCTCAGACCTTCCGCTTGTGTCTGGTAATCATCCAGTCTGGTACAATTCCTCCTAAGGTGATGAAATTGGCTCTTAGGGACATTGCAAACCCATCTCGGGTGGTGGCAACTGGAAAAATGTAGAAAGGAATTACCCGCTGTAGGTTTCGTGAAGTTCTTGGCAAGCATTTTGGATTCCGAGTGGAAGAGTTCTAAGTCCAAAAAGCATAGCGGGGAGCCATCGACTACAAATGTAAAAGATAATACAAACTGGTTGGAGTTACAGTATTCTGCAAACTGCAAAAAAGACTCTCTGTGGCCATCCCAGATGATGATCACATCATCTATGTATCGGCCATAGAAGACCAGGTGCCCCGCAAATGGGTTGTTGTTCCAGATGCACCTGGCCTCCCATAGCCCCATAGTGATGTTCACGTAACTGGGGGTAAAATTCACCCCCATAGCTGTGCCTTGCCTCTGTAGGTAGTACTCGCCATCAAATTGGAAGTAATTGTGCTCAAGGCAGAATCTCGTTGCCAAGAGAATGAACTCCGCTTGGTTGGCGTTCAGGGATGGATCTTCTGCCAGAAATTGGGAGATGGCCCTAAGACCCACTTCATGTGGTATACATCTAGGGAGGCCCATAGAAATGACGATTCCCAACTGTAAGGCTCAAGGAGTTCCAGGAGGTGGGACCCATCGCGTATATAAGCCGGTAGGGATTGGGCTATAGGCTGAAGAAAATGGTCCACGTATAGAGAGAAAGGGGAGGTGAGGCTCTCTATGGAGGATATGATGGGACTAACAGGAGGATTATTCAGGTCTTTGTGTACCTTAGGAAGGTTGTAAAAATATGAAACGTTATAAAAAGGTTTGCGAAAAAAATGCCAATTCATTCTTACTCAGGATGCCCTCTGAGTGGGCCCAAGTTAGTAGCCGTTTTGCTTCTAGGGTGAATTTGGGTAGCGGGTCACTCTTGAGTTTTGTGTAGGTGTTTTGATCTGAGAGTAGGCGATGCGATTCGGCTTCATATGTGGGTTTGTCTTGTAGGACGACACCACCTCCTTTATCTGCTGCCTTGATGATGATATTATCATTTTTAGTCAAGGAATCTAATGCTTGATGTTCCTTTCGCGTAAGATTCATTGAACAGTATTGGGATTTGCTGGTGACTTTATTGGACATTTCTCGAAGTTCATGATAGACCATCTGGTAGAAGGTGTCCAAATATGGGCCCTTGGATTGTGTGGGGTTGAAGGTGGATTTTGGTCTGAAGTGGGTGTGTTTTATTTCCGGGGACGAGAAGGGAAGTTGTGACCATAGCAAACCATCATCTACTTCATTCTCTCCTGCATCGTCATCATATAGTTGACATAGGTCCTGTACAGCTTGTTGTTCTAGAGTGGTGTCTAGGTCTATCTGCGTGGTCTCTGAGTTGTTATCTTCTGGAACTTGATTTTTGCAAGCCTTGATGTTGAAGGCGTCAAGTTTCTGATGAATTTGTTCAAGGCTTTGAACAAGGTGTAGGAATTGGGAAAAGAGGAAGGGGCAAAATTTAGCCCTCGAGCCAATATGGAGGACTCTAGCGTGGTGAGTGGATGTTTGGATAAATTGTATATTTTTATATAGTTTCCGCAATTTTTCCGGGTTCTGGGAATTGGGCTCTGTGTTTTCCCCCTCTCCTTCCTCGTCTTCGAGTTTTCTTTTTGTTTTTGTTGTTGTGGTTATGAGGCTGGGAGGGGGACTTAGGCATAAAAAAGTCTGAAGATGGGAAGGTTCTGGATGGATCTCAGCCTGCATTGTCGCAGGGGGCCTAGGCATGTGGAGGTCAATTGCGATAGATCCAGGAGTGGAGGCAAGAGTACTGGAGACAGGATCCCTGCAGATCTGTGTGCTGATTCTATCTGAGGTGGTAGAGGGATCAATGGCTGTTGTCCTCTTGAGGATGGAAAGGGGATGCCAGGGGTAAGGTGGTGGACGGTCCTACCTGGCCAGGCCTGGTGGGCTGAGCAGACACTCCGTCAGTGTAAAAAAAAAAAAATATATATACAATTTATCCAAACATCCACTCACCACACTAGAGTGCTCCATATTGGCTCGAGGACTAAATTTTGTCCCTTCCTTTTTTCCCAATTCCTACACCTTGTTCAAAGATTTGAACAGATTCATCAAACTTGATGCTAAAGATGTATTTCAACATCAAGGCTTGCAAAAATCAAGTTTCAGAAGATAAAAACTCAGAGACCACGTGAATAGATCTAGACACCACTCTAGAACAACAAGCTCTACAGGACCTCTGTCAACTATATGAAGACGATCCAGGAGAGAATGACGTAGATGATGGTTTGGTATGGTCACAACTTCCCTTCTCGTCCCCGGAAATAAAACACACCCACTTCAGACCAAAATCCACCTTCAACCACACACAATCCAAGGGCCCACATTTGGACACCTTCTACCAGGTGGTCTATCATGAACTAAGAGAAATGTGCAACAAAGTCACCAGCAAATCCCAATACTATTCAATGAATCTTACGCTAAAGGAACATCAAGCATTAGATTCCTTGACTAAAAATGATATCATCATCAAGGCGGCAGATAAAGGAGGAGGTGTCATTCCTACAAGACAAACCCACATATCTAGCCGAAGCGCATCGCTTACTCTCAGATCAAAACGCCTACACAAAACTCAAGAATGACCCACTACCCAAATTCACGCTAGAAGCAGAACAGCTACTAACTTGGGCCCACTCACATCCTGAGTAAGAATGAATTGGCATTTTTTTCGCAAACCTTTTTATAACGTACCATATTTTTACCACCTTCCTAAGGTACACAAAGACCTGAATAATTCTCCTGGTCGTCCCAGCATAGCCTCCATGAAGAGCCTCACCTTCCCTTTCTCTCTATACGTGGACCATTTTCTTCAGCCTATAGCCCAATCCCTACCGGCTTATATACGCAATTGGTCCCACCTACTGGAACTCCTTGAGCCTTACAGTTGGGAATCGTCATATCTATGGGCCTCCCTAGATGTGTGCTCCCTTTATACTTCTATACCACATGCAGTGGGTCTTAGGGCCATCTCCCAATTTCCGGCAGAAGATCCATCCCTGAACGCCAACCAAACAGAGTTCATTCTCTTGGCAATGAGATTCTGCCTCAAGCACAATTACTTCCAATTAGATGGCGAGTACTACCTACAGTGGCAAGGCACAGCTATGGGGGCGAATTTTGCCCCCAGTTACGTGAACATCACTATGGGGCTATGGGAGGCCGGGTGCATCTGGAACAACAACCCATTTGCGGGGCACCTGGTCTTCTATGGCCGATACATAGATTATGTGATCATCATCTGGGATGGCCACAGAGAGTCTTTTTTGCAGTTTGCAGAATACTGTAACTCCAACCCGTTTGGATTATCTTTTACATTTGTAGTGGATGGCTCCACACTATGCTTTTTGGACTTAGAACTCTTCCACTTGGAATCCAAAATCCTTGCCAAGAACTTCACGAAACCTACAGCGGGTAATTCCTTTCTACATTTTTCCAGTTGGGTTTGCAATGTCCCCAAGAGCCAATTTCATCACCTTAGGAGGAATTGTACCAGACTGGAGGATTACCAGACACAAGCGGAAGGTCTGAGGAGGAAATTTTTGGACAAGGGCTACCTCCTAGACTTTATCAATGAGGCAGCAGGCCACTATTCCACAGAGATACCACCTAAATCAGAGAAAAAAACCTCAAGGTCAACCTATAAGGTTCATTACCCAATTCCACAACCTATATCGGAAAATGGAAAATGTTTTCAACAAACATTGGTCCATTCTCATTCAGGACCCCCACCTAACATCCTCTATACCAGATAAACCTAAGTTTGCCTATAGAAAAGCCAAGAATGTAAAGAGTAAAATAGCTCTGAGCAGAATCAAGTCTTTGTCCAAACCTAGGTATTCTAAACAACTCACTCTCATACCATTGGTGGGTATATTTTGTTGCAAGAAGGCTCTGTGCCTTACCTGTGCCCATGTCCCCCATGGCAAAAAATCTTTTTCCTTCAATGGTACCACCTATCCACTGACATAATTCTATAACTGTTCTACCACCTTCGTTGTATACTGCCTAACCTGCCCCTGTGGCCTATATTATGTTGAGTGAACCATACGGACTCTCAGGGCCAGGTTCAGCGAACATCGCATGTCTGTAATAGAAGGGAACCCTAAACTCAGCATCCCCCGCCACTTCTCCAAACATCACTCGCAGTATGTGGAGGGCCTCCAAGTATGGGTGATTGAGTCTATACCTGACAAATACTCCCCAGCTGAGCGATTTAGCAGACTGTGTAGCCAGGAAACTTTTTGGATTTAAACCTTGAATTCTTTGGCGCCGTCAGGGTTGAATGAAGAAATAGAGATAGACACAGTCATCTAGGAGTTTACATGTATGCACACATATAGATGGTGTGCACACTCCCACATGTTGTGCCTTTGTCACACTCTGCGCACAGGAGTCTTACCATGGCATGCGGGAAGTGTGCTATCACACATCTACACATGCATACAGTCGCATGAAATATAATTCGACAGTCGCATGCACATATATTCCCATAAATATATACTCTGGAAAAGCATGCTACCACACATCCATGCACACACAGAGTCGCATAAAATATATATCTATGTGATTATATGCCACTATTCAACAAAGTATATTTTATATAAAGAGAAATACTGCACTTACTCAGCGTGAACCTTCAAAGGTATTAAATGTGTATATAAATTGTTGCTGCTGCTGCTGCTTCATAAAAAAATATAAAAAACATGAAAACACCAATCTACCTAGTTTTCAGCAGCGCTAATCGTGCTAATCAAAATACTGTGAAGTGCATTAATATTATATCATGATAGTATAAAGTTCATCATTGTTCAATCAAGATAAAAGTGCATCAGTGTTAATAGTGCAAAAACAGCTGCATTGAAACATATGAAGTGCATGTGCTAAAGTCCAAAAAGATTGAAAAATTCTTGAGATGAACAAACAATGTTCCCAAGAAGTCTCTCTCTTCCTTCACCAATATCACCACGTGTAAACATGCACACACTGAGGCTCACCAGCTGTATCTTATCCAATCCGCCTGTGTAATAATCACAAAATCAATGGTGTCTCCATACTTTCTTCAGAGAGCAATGCTCATAACATGGGGGGGGGGGGGGGTTAAAAAGAAGGAAAACTCCTCATAGTGCATCACTTTAAAACATCCGGACTTTAA
>BLSH010022528.1:90484-120490 GCA_018402905.1 Glandirana rugosa
TACTCAAAATTTGGTGGTCCACGTACATATTACTACCGATTTCCCGAATTGAAGAAGCGTAGGCGCGATATCGGCTTACTGCCGATGTCGCGCCGAGATTTTACGGCCCTCCTGCAGTTATCTGCAGGAGGGTAAGCCGAGCACGACCCGCGCGAGGGCGCCCGCGTTCCTGGGTGTGTTCTAACTGTGGGGGGGTGGGGTTGACAGGGGCATGACAGATCTAACTGATCCCAGTGACAGGGATCAGTAGATCTGGCATGCCCCCCTCACAGAACGGGGATCCGCCGTGTTTACTTCGGCGGTTCCCCGTTCCTCCTGTCTGTAAGGAGATCGCGGGTCTCCGGCGGACATCGGGTCCGCCTGACCCGCGGGCACGCTCCCGCGGGCGCGAGCGGCGCGTGCACGTGCCGCTTGCGCCCGCGGGAGCGCGCCCAGCACGAGCCGAATGGGAGGACGTCTATTGACGTCCTCCCGGCATTTTAGAGCCGCGCTGTAGCCGTCATTCGGCTATAGCGCGGATGCGAAGAAGTTAAGCCCTTTAGCCATCATTATACATGCACCTGGTGGTTTAAAACTCATTGAGCAATTTCCAGCTGGGGTAGGGTTAATTAGACTCATGGAGGAGACATCCATGTATACACACACCTAAAGAGGTGAAGAATGTGGCACCCCACGCCATCTAGTGATGCTAGGGAGCTATTGCTTATAAGGTGAGTCGTCATGTCGTTTGGCCAGTACCCTGTGAACAAGTCAGGAAGTGACGAAACGTTAGGGCCGTGGCCATACGACGACTCTGCTGAACGGTAGGAGCTGGGGACGACACCAAAGTGATATGTGGGAGAGCGGCAGTCTGATACCAGCTATAGACCAAGCGACATTGTGGATTTAAATGGCTGTTGACTTTTGTTTTATATGTAAGCGCATTTTTATTAGAATTAAAGTCCGGATGTTTTAAAGTGATGCACTATGAGGAGTTTTCCTTCTTTTTACCCCCCCCCCCCCCATGTTATGAGCATTGCTCTCTGAAGAAAGTATGGAGACACCAATGGTTTTGTGATTATTACACAGGCGGATTGGATAAGATACAGCTGGTGAGCCTCAGTGTGTGCATGTTTACACGCGGTGGTATTGGTGAAGGAAGAGAGAGACTTCCTGGGAGCATTGTTTGTTCTTCTCAACAATTTTTCAATCTTTTTGGACTTTAGCACTTGCACTTCATTTGTTTCAATGCAGCTGTTTTTGCACTATTAACATTGATGCACTTTTATCTTGATTGAACAATGATGCACTTTATACTATTATGATATAATATTAATGCACTTCACAGTATTTTGATTAGCACGATTAGCGCTGCTGAAAACTAGGTAGATTGGTGTTTTCATGTTTTTTAGATATATATTTTGTTGCATGAAATATAATTTGTCAGTCGCATGCACTTATAGTCGCATAAATATATACTCTGGAGAGGTGTGCTACCACACATCTATGCACGTACAGAGTCGCATTAAAAATATACTTTGCTGAATAGTCGCATGCGCATATAATCGCATAGATATATATTTTGTGGCATGAAATTAAAATTTGTTGAACAGTTGCTTGTACAAATAGTCGCATAAATCTATACTCTGGGGAGGTGTGCTACCACACATTCATGCATGCACAGTCGCAGTAAATGTACTTTGTTGAATAGTCGCATGCACATATAATCGCATAGATATAGATTTTGCATAGGTGTGCTACCACACATCCACGCACGCATATAGTCACATAGACATTTATTTTGTGGAATATTAATCTAATTACATGTCAATTCATTGCAGATAATGTACACTCCCATGTCCATGATGGAATCGTAGGTGTCCAATTCCATTAGAAGAACTGAGATAATAATCCTTAGTAGGAAGTTGCAGCCCCACACTGCACAATTAAGATTTATTTTGATTCCATCTCCTCTCACTTTGTTATTATACATATAGACTCACAAATCTACTCATGGTGTTAGGAGTTCATAAAATGTGTTTTCTTTGGTATGACTGAACGGACCTAATACTTATGTGATATGGATTTGCCTCTGTGTAAAATGATTGATATATAATGTTAACTCATGCATACCCATGCAATCTTAGCAGAAATGAGTAATAGGTGATCCATTTACTTTATTTTTATCTGATCGCTTTATAGTCCGGTGTTCATGTCTTTTAGCCTGTACACTCCAAGACGGGACACGGGGTTAACTGTGGGCTTGCCTCTGCTCGGTGAGGATCAGATCCCGTCCCCCAGGCAGCCTATAACAGTCCCCCTTGCTCCTGAGTTGAGCAGGATCTGAGGAAAATGCAGAGCGCATTGAAACGCGTCATCCATTTGGCCTGATACAGCACCGACGTCACTTCCTGGTTCTGGTACTTCCTGCTTCCAGTGCATTCCACCACAGCACAGCCTCCATCTGCTCATCGGCATACGCACCCCCCAGCAAGACCACAGCCCTGGAACAAGTGACACGGCCCTGGGCCCGGACTTCTTATGATGTGCTTGTTTTTATTCCCACCTGTGAGTATGCCTTGCTTTTAATAAATTCTTTGATGGCATACTGCACTTAGGTCTGACGCTCCTGTCTCTCCCCACCCCCGTGATAACTCTTCCTGGTGGTGACTAGCTTTTTTAGCGTTAACCACTGAAGATAACACAGGGCCCAAAAAACCCAGGATCGCTCAATACTATGGCTTCAATCACCATGCCGTCAGCTTAGCGCACGTAAATTCAGGTGTAATATAGGACCCCGAGAGAGATTGGATCAGAAGCTGCCAAGGCCCGACCGCCGTTAACCTCATTATCTCTGGGTAGCAAGAATTACTGTCGCCGCCTCCTCCCGAATTTTGCGTAAGGGATGTGGTAGCAGAGAGATTGGGTGAAAGGCATTACTCAAGGAGAACTGGGCTCATGGAATCACCAAAGCCCCTACTCCTATAGCCAAAGGATCCCGTGCTCAGGACACAAACTGCTGAACTTCCCAAAACACTTCGGGCTGCAGTGACCACTCTCCCGGGTGTATCTGTTGGTGGCTGAGAAAGTCCGCCTTGCAATTTTCCCACGCCTGGGATGTGAACTGCAGAAAGTCTTGCAAACTTGCCACTGCCATGGTCTTGTCAACCTGTACCCTTACCAGCTAGCCCTGCAGCCTGGATGTCCAATACCTCAGAGCTAGCCAAATAGCTCATAGATCTAGGAGGTTTATAAACAATCTCTGCTCCACCAAGGACCATCTTCTCTGGACAGTGGAGTCTCCATGACCATTCCCCAGCCTACAAGACTGCCATCTGTGATCACATTCTTCCAAGACACTGGAAGAAAAGATCTGCCCTGAGACAGATTCTGGTTTACTAACCAACAGGCGAGATGCCATCGAGCCCTGGGAGATAAGGATATGCAGGAATCCAAAGTCTGCAATTGTCTGTTCCACTCTACCAGGATGTTGTGCTGAAGCGCCCTAGAGTGAAACTGTGCATAAGGAACTGCCTCGAAAGAGGCTACCATCTTCCCTAGCAGCCTCATACAGAGAACTGAAGAGTGTCTCATCGCCCTCACCTGGCTTACCAGAGCCTTGAGGTCGCGGATTCTCTCAGCAGTGAGAGTATCCTTGCCTGGACTGTATCTAGCTATAGACCTAGATATTCCAGAGCCTGAACTGGGTCTAGTAAGGAATATCCTACATACATGACCCAACCCCTACTTTCCAGGATTGTTAGGGTCATATTCTGCTCGAGTCTGCACAGAGACTGATCTCTAAGAGGTTGTCCAGGCATCCCAATTAGGACTCCTCTGACCCTAGAAGGCCCAGACTTGAGCCAGAATCTTTATGAAGATTCAGGGAGCTATTGCGATTCTGAATGGCAGAGCCAGAACTGGTAGCGTCATTCGCCTATCGCAAAACGCAAACACCTTTGCTGAGGTAGCAAAATTGGCACAGGCAAATATGCATCCTTGATGTTTATTGATGCCAAAAAATCTCCTTCCTGGAGCAGGTCAATCATTGAGCAGATTGACTCAATGCGTTATGGCCGTACCGCGAAAAATTAGTTTAGGACCTTTAGATCTAGAATAGGCCTTACCTCCCCGTTTTGCTTCGGGACCGTAATAGGTTCGAGTAGTAAGCAAGCAGGCATGTGTTTATGCACAACATGAATTCATAGGCATCAGGTGTGTCTGCATCATGTGTGCTATGCATCATGCGACCTATGCCGACACCTTCCAATGTAGACACGCGCCAATGCAGACACTAGTCTCAATGCGACACAGGCCCATGTGAAACAGGCTCATGCAAAACGTGTCTCTGCGACCCGCATCTCTAGTCCATGTGACACGCGTTTATGCAACACGAGTCTGTATGCGACCAGAGTCTGCGACGTGTTGCTTTGCAACCCTGTGTTTTAGCCCACATGTGTTTTAACAACCATGTTTAACATATTTTAACAAACGTGTTTTAAGCAAACAAGCGTTTAAGCAAACACGTGCTCCAGCAAATATTCATTTAGGCCAGTGGTTCTCAACTCCTGTCCTCGGGACCCACTAACAGGCCAGGTTTGCAGGATAACTGAAATACATCACAGTTGATGTCATTTGCTGCTCAGTGATTGCAGTATTCTGGTCTGCATCTCCCCAAGGTAATACTTAAAATCTGGCCTGTTGGTGGGTCCCGAGGACCGGAATTGAGAACCACTGATTTAGGCAAACATGCTTTTTATGCAACTATGCATGTAAGCCAGTTTGCAAGCATGCCCTGTTCAACTGCAACCAGGCCCAAGCAGGATGAGCCAAGCTCATATGCATCCAATGCGGCCTCTATGCTGCTTCAGAACAGAAAAAAAATTAAAATAAGCTCCGATGGCTAGTCAAGAAAAAAGAAGCCTTTAATAAGGACTCCAGCTTTTTATCTGAAAGGTCCTTAACATCTGGGCATTATTCAACAGGGCAGGTCAGGGACTTACTTAGGGATGTGACTGCTGCATGGACAGCTGGTACTCCCCCCTTTCAAAAAGCTTTCCTCCACAGGATATATTAGAAGGAACAATCTGTCTGGGTGCATCCAGTCAGCATATATCACCCTATCAAGGAGAGGGTGCGAAGCGAATCCCAGCGCACCTTGTGGTATTTTAATGACCCAGGGGAGGAATATACATCCGCAGGACTCTCTGCTGGAGGTAACCTGAATGCTGCACTTGCCTTACGTGCAAGTACCTGGATCAGTAGCCTCTAAGATCGAGAGGCAGGTGTCCTAGGGGATTCTTCTGGCTCAGGACTCTGAAGCAGAAGTGTCTGCAAAAGAATTGGCCAGATCCCCTGTAGCTACCTCCTCTCCCTCATCAACCCATTCTTGCTCCAGAATCGGAGAGTTAGGGAAAGGAGACCTGTCACGTTTCTCACCCTGTGTGGTAGAAGCAATCATACCAGCAATCCTGTTTTCTAAGCTCAGTAAGACTGCCGACAGGTCATCTTTAGTAACATACTCTGAGGAAACATATGAGGGGTCAGCTACCATACCAGACAGCCGCAGCGGCTCAGATAGCCCAGTCACTTCTGGTCTTTCAGGGGAAGCAATGGCAGCAGTGATCTGACTAGCCTCAGCAAGGGCTGTGGTAACCCACCTGTGCCCCTAGCCTTATTACAGCCATCTTCGTTCCCCCTCCCTGTGCTTCTTGGAAGCCATGGCTGCTAGTGCATGCATTGCTTTGCCCACGTTCACAAAACTCAGCTTCTTGCCCAGCCTTACTCAGCTCCCACCCCTAGACTCACGTGTCACCAGGAGGATCTTTAGCCTGCTCTCCAGCCCTGTCCTGACTGCTTCAGGCAACTCTCCCGTGATCCTCCATTCACTTACATAGTGAAAAGACAGAATAATGCTGGTGCAGGCTTCCCCTGGTGGCAGGTTCACAGGAACTGCAGGCAAGACCAAACATGACAATGTCTTTCTAGCCGAGCCCTCTGGTGGTGAGAAAAAAAATTGCAGGCAAAAGGAGGTTATTTTTAAACAAAATGTTTCCTATGTTTGCAGGAAGCCAGCTGGGTTCAGTAACATTATCCCCATTGGGGATTACTCATCAATTCTCGTTGCAGGGCCTGGAGGAGACTGCAGACCCAACCTTCACCCATCATGGCGGGTTTTGTCCAAAGGACCTTCAAGGACTTGGGTACCCATTCTGAGGGTCCACTCCCTTGGACCTGTATAGCACCCTGCAGGCGTACCTTGGTTCAGTGTTCCAGGTTTACCTACACGCAGCATCCAGCACCATATCTGGTCGCTTACAGGTAAAACCTTGCAGTTTCTTCTGTCTTCTTAGTGAGGCCCGGGTACCATTTATCTTAGCTTAATGCCATTTGAAATGGATCCGGTATGAAGGCTGTCCCTGATTTTAAGAGAACCTGTGTGGGAACCAGCATACAAGCTCCACAGAGCTGTAGAAGTGACCATCCACCTTCAAGAAACTGGCAAAAAAACTGAAGTGCTCCCAGTGTGGGAGGGGTTATATAAGAGGGGGAACTTACGGCTAGTTTTTTATTTGATTACCAGAGTCCATTCACCTATAGATGGCACATAACCCAATATGTATATGAATATATAGCCTGCTCTGTGATGTCCGTTAAAGAAATTAAATGTGTTTTGGTATAGATGGTGATGTGGAAATATTTTAGATATTTTGGTGAAGTGATGTATATTTTGGTCAGACCCTTATTAGGACTGTGGAAATCCATATTTGCACCAAGGTGCTCCAAGATATCCCTTGTTTGGTCTCTTTTAATTCAGAATTTGTCCCCTAAGATAGAGAGTTCTGAATATACCATGCCGAGTGAAATATATATATTTCACAGGAAACATATGTACTTGATATATTTCATGGTTTTATATGAGAAATGTGCCTGGTTTGCTGTTTGCAAGACTGTTTCCTATTTATCAAGAGGACAAAAGCTTCTTTTTGGTGCCTTCAAAGAAATACTCATGCATAGTAATGAAGGTGTTCTTTGTCTTTTGAAGGTGATATGAGAGTGGGAGGGCCTCTTCCTATATCCTGGAACAATGGTCTTATACATATTAGCAAAGTTACCCTGTTGTCTTCAGAAGGGGCATTCAGAAATCATGTCTCCATCTAAGGCAGACTCTTAACATGTTAATTTGGGAACTGTTGGGGATCTTAATGTAAACATGGGAACCTGGTATCTTGTGCTGGGCTTAGAAACTCAAGAAGCTTCAATTCTGGCCAATTAGGGAAGGCCTCTACCTGGATGGGTGGGCGTGGGCAGAGCGAGGGCATAAAAGCAGGAAAACAGACTTCCAACGCCCTGTTTGATGGTTTGTTGCAACATGGAGACGTAAGGCTTTATTTTTTGTCACCATAATTCTTTGTGCCCTCTCTTTTTTCTCTTTCCTTTCTTTCCTTAGTAACATTCTGTTTTTACATGGCAAAACAATTTTCGTTCTTGTATTCCTCACTTTGTATTTTAGCAATAACTTTGATGCTTCTAAGATTGTAACATTTACCCCATATTTGGTTATATTTGATTAGTGACTAGCTTCTTTTCTGTAAAAATAAATTAGATCTTTATTTTTTTAGCAAAGGTGTCATTGATTACTGATTTTATTCGTAATAACCGCACCAGCACTGGTTGATTCTTGTATAGACAAAAGGTTGTAATCAATTATTTTATTTTTCATTAAGCGTATAAGTGGGTTAGTTAAATATCGCTTTAACAGATGGTGCCCCTTTAGCGAGGAGTTTAACGTTTAGGTGATTGTGAGTTCAGTAAGGCTTATCTGTGTCTTTGTTTTTCACCTCTGTCTGAATACCTAGACTACTAAACTTCCAAGAACTTTCTTTTTTACCTTTTGTATGTACTAACACTTTAATGAGACTGATTTTGAATAGTATGATTAAAAATAATTGTACTGAGAGTGTATGAGTAAAACATCCTAGCTGCTCAGTTGCGCTTAATGGCAAGAAGGGTGTAAGAGTGAATGATACGGGCTCTCATTGGACTCTTTGAGGCAGTGAAAATTTTTGGATCTGGGCCTTTTCTGCCAAAGAGATGTTCCAGTTGACCCTTGAATGAGACCTAGGTCAAAACGCTTCCCAATCTTTGATTGAAACGCAACTGTGGGCCTAGGTCACCTTGAATGACCTTGATGTGTATTAATCTGTATTTCTTATTAATCTACTAATTGGGGATTGTACTTTTTTTTGTGAACACTGGCTATAGTATAACTGCTACAAACCTTATTGCTAATAGTTGTGCCTTTGTTTACCAAAAAGCAGCTCCAGGTGACCCTTGAATGAGATTAGGCCAGGCTTTGTGATTGAAAGGCAGATGTGGGATGGGGGCTGTTTCCACTAGTGCTTCTCCAAAGTCACGCGATTTAGAGAGTGACTGTGAAGTGCAACTTTAGTGCGACTTTGACTGCAACTTTGATCCAAATTTACACTCTGGGTTGAGGTTGCATTGGGAAGTCGCATCAGAGTAATGCAGGTACCTTTTCCAATTCACTGCAACTTTAAGTTGCATAGACTGGAACAGGAGCTATTGAAATCAATAGGCTGTTACTTGTAATGCAACTTTATGTCCAAGATCGCATGACCAGTCGCACTTATGGAAACAGAGTAAATCCCACTAAATGTACTTGAGTATGAATCTTTCTTTGTTGCAATTAGTAACTGGGAATTGTAATTAGACCTGTATACTATACTATGGGCTGATGTGAACCATATTGCTAAGACCCTGTTCTCACCTAAGCATTTTTCAGCTTGTAAAATGCTCAGGTATGAATAAGTGTGCCTCCAGTAACTGCCTTTTGTACTCCAAGCATTCATATAGTTTCTTGATTATCCACGTTTGATCTAACCATTGAGATAACAGGAGTCACCCTAAATTAAGAATTTCTCTTAGAATACTTCAGAAAAGTCCACGGGGGAGATTGAACTATTAATGGGTTTGGGAAATCTCCAGGTTTTTTTTTTTGAAGGGCTATAGTCAAGGACAATATTGTTCTGACAAGTAGTGAAAAAAAAACAAACAAACAACGGGGTCAGGAGAAGGACCTGCCACCCAATCACGGATCAGAGATTAGCTACCTCTGAGGCAACCGATTAAAGGTTGGGAAATCGGTTCAGGGTTCAATCCGTTAGGATGGGAAATCAAATCACTTCAAGGAGGGGGTCTGGGTGTGGTAAACCCTACCAACTGACCCCAAGGGAAGAGATGATAGATAAATATGGACCCTGGATGATAAAATATATTTGTGATTGGGATCGGTGGACTGGAATGAAGCTTTCGAAGAGAGGTACTTTTAAACCTAAAGCATGGGAACAGCTGTGGTCTTGTCATCACAAGAAGATGACGCGGCCACAGGAAAGATAAATCATTCCAAGCACTACTTGAGGGTAGGGACAAACAGAAATGGTCTCAACCCCAAAGTTGTGGCAGTGATGAACAGGGGGACAAGGAGCAATTGTCAGGGCCTGGGCCTTATGCAGGTGCCCAGTCCTTAACAGCAAACTGCTTAAGTGCTGATATGAACTGTCACCTTTCAGTGGCTGACAATAAGGGAAAGCCACAAAGTAACGCGTTTGATACCCCAGTAAAAGGTGAATTACAGGGGGAGGGTGTGGCACAGGAAAAGGAAGAGGAAAGTCAAGCAGCCAGCCAAGGGAAGGCTATGCTGGCCTTAAGGGAGAAATGTCTTCAGGCAGAAGGGATACTTTCTGTCCCTCTGATGGAAGAGGATGTTACATTAAATATCACTGGTAAAAGTTGTAGTAAGCGTGCAGGAAGACTGATCTTTGCATCCAGGTGGTTGGCAAAGCAGTATAGGCATTTGAGGTTGCAAAACACATCCCTAAAAGACGCTCTAGAAATATCAAATATTAAGGTTAGCCCTTTAGTAGCTTCCATGGCAAATTCTGATGCTATCCACCAGAAAGTAGGAATTGAAAACCAGAGATCACAGTAAGAAGTTCATCAGCTTGAAAAAAGACTGAAGGATGCAGAAAGTGAGGTGAAATGATTATCTGTCAGCTGCCAGGAGCAGCTTGCTCAGTTTTCAGATAGAGTGGATGACAAAGCAAAAGATTTGGCTATCTCTGAAGTCAGTGGGACATCCTCCACACCTAAAGGTATGTACCAATAGGAATAAATCCACAGAAGGTAAGAGCTCTTTAAAAATGACCCCTGTATTTTGTAAGTCGCAAGAAAGAACTACTAATCCAGGAAAAGCCATCCCACTATCAGCTACTGAACCTCCTCAGTCATCTAAAACAAAACTATTTGTTAAGAGATGCTATACAACGTTAGATAAGATTAAATGCCATTTATGTGGACACATAGCTAAATTCTGTCTGTCCAGTCCCATTGATAAAGTAATGATGCAAAATCCCTATAGAACAAAGAGACGTGATTTTGAAGTGCACTCAGCACGCTTTGCAACGTGGTCTAGGGGTAATTAGTATGAAAAGCCTAGATCATGGGCCCCATTCCAAGATCCTAAGGTAAGGAATGCATCCATATAGGCTGAGTATGGGCTAATGAAATGGGATGGATCTTTGGAAGAAGGTTCAAAAAACAGGTTTTAAGGGTTTAAAAAGAAGTTTAGGTCAGTATAGAAAACAGGCTGGTATTTGGGGTGATTGTGAGAGTGTGCTTATGGTGTGAAATACATGGAACATATGTTGTGTCATCTGATTTACCTGTCTGTTTGTTGTCCCAGAGGCTGACAGCCCACTGAAAACTGACTTCTTTCTAGCCAGGCGAGAGGGTGAAGAGAACTGTATTAACATGCAAATTTGTGTACTCAATGGAATGTGTTTTGTTTTTTGGAGAGAGAGTTCTGAAGAGTTTTTTTTTTTGGTGAGGTATTATAATTGCTAGATAAGCAGTATCGCTAAAAGGTATTTGGAGCTGCTCCTTTTTTTTTTTTTTTTTTAACCATGGTGAACTTTTTCTTTTGGAAATTAATGGTATACCGTAAACAAAATTCACATGGTAATAATTACGTTGAGCTCAACATTTTTTTTTGGTATTTGGGGGAAAAAGTGCACTGTTTCAAAATGAATAAGAGACTTTCTTTGTGGAATATGATGTAATGTATGTTTGTGTGCTTTGTAAGTTAATGCTTTCTATTAGATATCTAACCAGCGGTTTATTTTTTTTCTAGGAGAAAAATTGAATGTTCATTACTAAATTTTTTATGTGTTTTATCCCTTAGATTTGATCATTGGGTTCATGGCTCTCAGAACAACAGGAGATCATGGCCTCCACAGACAACTTTATAGAACATTGTTTTTTTTTCTTTTTCCTGGTTTGGTTCCACAGGTGAAGGTTTTAGGTTTTCATCACCATTATTTAGTTGGTGCTTCTGTTTGTCCATCTGCTTAAATGTGTTTTGTTTACCTTGTATGGATTGTAGGTTCTAGTCCAACATGTGTGGAGCTCTGGTATGAATGAGTTTCTTTGCTCCAGTGATTAGCAGAACCAACTGGCTTAAAGTCCGCAATCCCATGTTACCAGTGACAATATGATTGGTCATCTCCGGTCTAAAGCTGGATACACACTGTACAATATCCTGTGGGTTCTTTTTCCTTTGGATTTGCAGGGGCCGTATAATGTGAGATTGGATATTGAGGGTTTTGATTTGTGTGCGATCAGGTGGGCCCTTGCGCTACATGGTTCTGGTAAGTCTGAGGGAAATCAGCCAGGATTGTACCATGTGTATGGGGTCTTACTTCGTTTAAATGAAAAGTGGTTAAGACGGCAGTGAATAATTGTCACGCTAACACGTATATTAGGCTAAGAAGTGTTATACATATCTGTTATTGTTACTGTTATTAGTGGCAAGTGTTTTTTTTTTTGTAATGTCCAGAGTTGTAATTGGATCTGTCATAGATCTGTTACATATCTGTTTCTTATTCCCAAGGATCGGTAGCCATGTTGATACTTTTAGTTCCATAGTTTAACTGTTAGGGGTCTGCTATTTTAAGACTGCTTAACCCCCCTACTGTTAATATAATTAGGACATAGCCAGCCAGTCCTGTTTTTCAAAACTCTGCTCATTGCCTCAGGCTTATGCATGATAATGACTCTAGCAGGCTGGGTGTCTCCAAGTGTATTTCCAGTCTGTTTCCTGCCCCGTGTCACCATGCAACTTGGCTCCTAGAGTTTCCTGTTTGTCTGGTTTTGACGTGGCTATTTGTTACTAATTGTCTAGTGGGTCTTTGGTGTATCTATCACTAACATCTGTGTGTTTCAATGCACACCTGTCGGCTTGTATTGTACCCTTACTGTTCAGTGATCCCAGAGCCTCAGTGCTGCAAGGGATTTTTTTTGTCTGTTGGCTGTTTGTGTCCAGTAGCAGTAGTTCCTTAAGCGGAACACACATTGCGTAATTTCTTTTGTTCAGTTTCCTGTAGACTTGCCTTCAGATATGTAGTGCAAGGGCCTGCCTGGTTGCATACAGGTTTAGAGTGTTTGGGTCGGGCCTCCTACTGTGCGGTTCTGGTGAGTTAGGAGGAGAGTTGTACAGGAAAATTGTCCGGGAGTTTCATGGTGTGTGGCCAGATGTGGACTCTGTGCCTTGGCTTTCATACCTTGGCTATGTATGGGCTGGCTGTATTCTCCTTAGGTAGTACCCATAGGTATCCTTCCTGTCCTAGACTCCTCCGGTACCCTAACTAGTAGTCTCCGTCTTGCATGCCAGCAAGTACGGCTCCCCGGTGCTGCACTATGCCCCTGAAATTCATGTGAGTCCAGTTTGATTAGTGTAGGCAGTTTATGTTGTATGGGTGAAAAATAACATTGTCTGATTGCTGGGTTGATAACCGGGTTAAAAGCTGTACAGCCTTTATAAAAGAAGTGTACATGTGGGAAGGTTTTTTCCAATCCGTGTAGGCAGACTATTTCCCATACTTAAGTTAAAAAGAGGCTTAATGGAGACTGCCAGAGGAGCGGGGTGGGGCACTGGGTGTCTTGAACAATATGGAACTGGAAGTTCTCAAGAACCCATTGGGAAGTCTGAGGCTACAGGTCGGTACCAGGGTTAGGAAATCCAACTTGCTTTGTCCAGCACCCAGGTACAATGAGAGGTGTTCCAGGACCTCAGAGAGGTAATTGCCTCTTTCTCAGTGGAACAATTTCCATTTTGTAAAGACAGGCAGGTGGGGGTAGTATCCAAGTTTACTATGAGTCACATGGATTAGTGGATGACTCAGTTCCATGGTTGTAAAAACCCAACTTGCATTCTTCTCATCCCTGAGTGCAGGGACTGAACATTGTGCATATACCTTAGTTAATTTGGCCACTATCCTATCAGACTCTACTGTGTTATGCCCTAGAGTCCAACTAGGTCTGATGGTTTATGAGTCTGGACAACCGCAGATGATTGTTACTGGTGGGTGCTGGAGAAAGGAAGGGGTTGGGCTATGTCAATTGAAAAGGACAGAATCATGTGACAGCAATGCTGGCACAGGAAAGGGTCATGTCTAATGGATGCCAAGGTAGTGTCCCAACTGGTCCTAAACAAAGTTCAAAATACTTGAGACCAGGGTACTGGTGCTGGTATCACATGGCTAGTGATGCACTGTATTCAGCATCAGGTTAAATTGTACTCAGTGCAGTACACTACCTAGGGGAGTCTATTGTACATCTTCTCTTGTCCTTGGCATGGAGATAGCAGGAATATAGGAACGTACCCCTACTACCCCTGAGTGAAGGCTTTATATCTAACCTGACACTCCCTAACACATACTGAAACTTCTGTTGTGATTTGGGGAGGAGTTAAAAGTTGGGAAGTTTAACTTAGGGCAACAGGATTTAGATAGGGCCAACAATTTGTGCAGGGCATTAATAGAAGGGCCCTGCTCAAGGAGTTTATAATCAGGGGGAGGGGTGGTACAAAAAGTAATAGCTGCAGGGGAATTACCTGATGGGCATGTGGCGCTAACCTCTGAGTACTCCCACCACTAGGGGGGCTACTGAGCACAGGTGTTCAAAGAAAGTGTGAAGATTGTATATATGGTGAATTGTGCCTTAATACAACGGGATTGCACCGTTTATATGCTGGCATGAGAGATAAAGTGACTGTGCCTTGAATCTAATACAATGTGTGTGAAGATGTGACTGGATGCAATAATTATGAAAATATTATAAATATTTAAAAATTACTCAACATGTGATATCAGTATAAATCAATAAATACAATTGGTGACAATAATTATAGTCAGTGCGATAAACATGTATGTGACAAAATATACAGTAGAGTAAACCAAATATATTATATACCACCTAGGGGTGAATAAATGGTGACGGTGTTTATAAATCCAATGAATCCACTGTTTGTGTATTAATCATAAAAAGATTTTTTTATATAAAAAATAAATAGATAATTAAGAAAATTTATTATATAGTCCACACTGTCTCTCAACTGTGCAAAAAATTGCTATCCCGGACTTGTGTTGCAGATTTATGAGTGCAAATTGTTACAAAAAAACTCTGTGCATTCACTGCGGTGATTAACGCCACATGCCCATTTTTTTAATTTAAATATTTTATCCTCCCTGGAGGTTTTTCGGCGGGGCAGCTTCCTCATAGACTATATTTTATATCTATATATTACTTCCGTTTACCCTCATCTATCCTAAGCGCGGAGATTTTGAATTTATATTGAATTACCTGATGGAGCTGGCTGAGGTAAAGTTTTAGGTGGGGGCGGGGTAGGCTTCCCTGAATAGATGAGTTTTCAGGGATCACCTAGTGATGAAAAGGGTAGGGCCTGGCTGGACATACTGGGGTAAGGAGTTCCAGAGGTTCTGAAGTAGTCCTCATGTTGAGCATGGGAGGAGGTAGCAAGGAAGCTGGGAATCAGGATGTCTTAAGTGGGGTGGAGTGGATGAGTTGGGTGATATCTTCAGATCAAACTAGATTAACCCAAATATCTCAAGCTCAGGTTTCTCAATGGAAAAAAAATGTATTCAGGTACCGCCCTAGGGCCACAACTTTAGTAAACTCCACCCTGTTGCTGTCCTGATGTGGGTAACTATTAAGATACAGATGCAGAGTATTGTGTGCATTTAAGAGAGGACCCTAGAACTATTATTTTTTTTTGTTGTTTTAGGGATAAGCCTCTCAATTGTAATCATAAAGTGCAGTCAGGTCTACCTAAATTCTAAAAGTTTTTAATCATTTTTTTTCTCTCTCCCTCCTTTTTAAGATCTGTGTACCTGACCTGCAAATATACTGCTTGAACACTGTGGGAGAGGAGTTATATACTTATTTATTCTCTTTATTTTATATATTTATTTTTTTACTTTTTTTGCTAAGTTGTTGCTGCAACATATTCTCTGTTTTTTTATGGATACAGATTCAATGCTCTTTGACATAAAGTGAAATATGTGTGATAAATGGTCTTGGTTGAAGCAGCATTAAACCTGTGGTTTTTTTTTTTTTACTTTTTATTGTTTTCTTGCTTTTTATTTTTTTTTCTTTCTCATTATTATTTTTACTACTCTTCTTGCTCATTTTCATTACATACCTCACTTTCTTTCCTTTTCCTTGTTTAATATTATGCCCCCTAGGCTGTTCTTTTGTTTTATATCTTAGATGTCCTTAGATAATGTAACCAAGATATCAGGCGTACCATTTTTTAGCAAATTATGAGGTTTTGGCGTTCCTGCCCGACTCCGTTTCGAGTCAGGTGGTGACCCACAGGCTTATAAAGGTTTCCTGAAACATAGCACTACCATATTTCACAATTATTGAACCCAAAGTATCCCTGGACATCCAGGTCTTATGTCTTATTGTAATTTCTACATTCCCCAATCTGCCTACTGCTTTAACCTGTGCCCCGTGAGCAAGTGTGGTGTACCCAGGGAACTGGCACTAGCATGCAGTGTTGACTATCCCCACTTTCAGGGGCTCTAGTCGATACTGGCTGTCGCTCGGACTCTATACCCTGTGGGGATACCACTTTTCCCGTCCAAATAACCCTTAGTTTTATTAATGGCCAAAGCGCTGCTCCTTCTCTTTTTTTTCTTTTTGTATTCATGCACTGCTGTCCAGAGGCCCACCCCACCACTACCTGAAGAAGCTACAACAACAAACCAAGCCATATCTTGAGACAAAGGTGCAAGGACTAGACTCTCCTGAACTTTCCGTCACCATGCTGAAGAGTGCCGTCTCGCGGTCCGATCCAATCCTCTTTGCAATCATTACGCAGCATACCTAAAGCTACAGGACTAGATATGCCAGGATCCTGCCATCGATGTTGGTGTTCCACTCTTCCAAGGCAGAAGAGCATGGGAACACCGCAGCACAGGTACTCATGGTCCGGATGTGAAGTCTCAAAGACACCACAATTTCTTTGCAGTCTCAAGTCTACCTTCACGTGTCCCGTCATGCTCAAACTAAGAAGAGGCCCCAGTGGTGGTGGTTGGGCCTTCCGGGTGGTTGTGGGTGGGTGCAAAATCATTGAGGGAGAGACTTAGTTCAATAATGAACTTCAGGGGGAACTGATGTGGAAATATTTTAGATATTTTGGTGAAGTGATGTATATTTTGGTCAGACCATTATTAGGACTGTGGAAATCCATATTTGCATCACGGTGCTCCAAGATATCCCTTGTTTGGTCTCTTTTACTTCAGAATTTGTCCCCTAAGATAGAGAGTTCTGAATATACCATGCCCAGTGAAATATATATATTTCACAGGAAACATATGTACTTGATATATTTCATGGTTTTATATGAGAAATGTGCCTGGTTTGCTGTGCAAGACTGTTTCCTATTTATCAAGATGACAAAAGCTTCTTTTTGGTGCCTTCAAAGAAAGACTCGTGCATAGTAATGGTGTTCTTTGTCTTTTGACGGTGATATGAGAGTGGGGGGGCTCTTCCTATATCCTGGAACAATGGTGTTCTACATATTAGCGAAGTTACCCTGTTGTCTTCAGGAGGGGCATGCAGACATCATGTCTCCATCTAAGGCAGACTCTGAACATGTAAATTTGGGAACTGTTGGGGATCTTAATGTAAATATGGGAACCTGGTATCTTGTGCTGGGCTTAGAAACTTCAATTCTGGCCAATTAAGGAAGGCCTCTACCTGGATGGGTGGGCAGAGCGAGGGCATAAAAGCAAAAAAACAGACTTCCAACGCCCTGTTTGATGGTTCGTTGCAACATGGAGACGTAAGGCTTTATTTTTTTTTGTCACCATAATTCTTTGTGCCCTCTTTTTTTTCTATTTTCTTTCTTTCCTTAGTAACATTCTGTTTTTACATGGCAAAACAATTTTCGTTCTTGTATTCCTCACTTTGTATTTTAGCAATAACTTTGATGCTTTTAAGATTGTAACATTTACCCCATATTTGGTTATATTTGATTAGTGACTAGCTTCTTTTCTGTAAAAATAAATTAGATCTTTATTTTTTTTAGCAAAGGTGTCATTGATTACTCATTTTATTCGTAATAACCGCACCGGCACTGGTTGGTTCTTGTATAGACAAAAGGTTGTAATCACTTATTTTATTTTTCATTAAGCGTATAAGTGGGTTAGTTAAATATCGCTTTTACAATGGAAAGCACCAAGAGTTATGCATGTTTTACTCTGAGGTATCCTTGACCTGGAAAGAAGAGGAGATTAATGGGAAGAAAGGAGGAAAGTGCCATGTTTAACCACTGATGGGGAAAGCTTGCTCTCACCTCTATAACTTACAGGTCATACACAAAAAGTGAGAGCACAATATGGGCGAAGAGGTTGCAGAGCATGGAGGGAAAAAAAGAGTTAGTGCTGTGAATTACTATGATTTTGCAATATTGGATTGATTTTTCTGGATTTCAAGGACGTTCATTTTCCACCATGATGGACTATTTTTATATTTAACAGTATAAAACACATTGGTGATGGAAAGAATATATAAGGTAGTTTACAAAGTGTGACACTTACGAAGTGGATGATATACAGTTGTGCTCATAAGTTTACATACCCTGGCAGAATTTATAATTTCTTGGCCATTATTCAGAGAATATGAATGAGAATACAAAAACATTTCTTTCACTCATGGTTCGTCTGAAGCCATTTATTATCAATCAACTGTGTTTACGCTTTAAATCATAATAACAGAAACTACCCAAATGACCCTGATCAAAAGTTTACATACCCTAGTGATTTTGGGGATGTGAGCTACAAAGGCACAGGAAGCTGCGCATGGAACATACTTGGACATTCCAACATGACAATGATCCAAAACACAAGGCCAAGTCAACCGGTCATTGGCTACAGCAGAATAAAGTGAAGATTCTGGAGTGGCCATCTCGGTCTCCTGCCCTCAATATCATTGAACCACTTCTGGGGAGATCTCAAATATGTCGTTTATGCAAGGCAGCCCAAAAATTTCCAGGAACTGGAGGCTTTTTGCCAAGAGGAATGGGCAGCTTGGTTTAACGCTTCTCAGATGGTAATAAGAGAAGATAAAGAGCCTCATCCACAAATGCCACAAAAGACTGCAAGCAGTCATTGATGTTATAGGGGGCAATACACGGTATTAAGAAATGGGGTATGTAAACTTTTGATCAGGGTCATTTGGGTAGCTTCTGTTATTATGATTTAGAGAAAATTGGGTACTAGCCGTGATACTTTTTTTATTTGCACTAACATACAATTTTTCAGGACAAGCTTTCAGGGGATCTCCCCTTCTTCAAGGTCCAAGCAGTACTGAATAAAAACAGTTTTAGCCAGATGTTAAAAAAAGAGAGAAAAAAAAAAAAGAAACCTCTGAGGGAAAGGAGAAAGAGGAAAAACAAACAAATACAAATCAATGTATAAGGCCATAGTAATGAAACTAGCTGCAGAGATAGTGAGATAAGACAGGCAGAGTTATAGACTGGGGAGGGGAGGGGGGGTGACAGTCACAGAGGGGGTCGTAAAAATTTAGAATGAGTGAGAAAACCTATATCCAAGTTTAAGCCGTTATTTTTTGTGTCAAAAAGAATCATTCTTAGTTCAAACGTTTTCCTTTCCTACATGATTCTGAAATTCCCATTAAGAACTAAAACATTGAGGTTTTCAATAGTGTGGTCTGGTTGTGAAAAATGATGTCCCACCGGTGTGCAGAAGTCATCTTTGTGATTCTTGATGGAATGTCTGTGTAAATTCATCCTTGTTTGCAATTTCTGTCCGGTTTCCCCAACAGAAGATCCTTTGTTGCACCTATTGCATTGAATGAGGTATACCACATTACTAGAGGTACAGCTGTATGATCCCGTGATATTGAAGGTCCCATTTGTGTGTGTGTGTGACACTTTTGGATAAATTGATCAGGTTGCACTTTTTTTATTGCAGGGCTTGATTCCATCATTTGTGACTTCATAATCAGAGTGAAGTTTCCGGATTAGTTTTTGTATGAGATTGGGTGGTTGCCTGAAAGCCAATATTGGGGATTGTTGGAATATTTCTTTCCGAGTATCATCTTCTGTTATAATGGGTTGTAAATCTTTGATCATCTTTTTTATCCCTTCTAGTGCTGGGTTGTATGTAGTGACTAAAGGGACACAGTTATTTGTTTTTTTTTCTCTTTGTATTGGAGTAGATTTTCTCTTTGGGGTTTCAAGGCTGTGTTTATGGTTTTATGGTTTCGTCTTTGTACCCTTTCTTATGGAAGGAGTCTGCCAGTGTTCTGAGATGTTTATCTCTGTCCTCTGGGTCTGAACATATTTGGTGGTATCTGATGGCCTGGCTGTGTATGATGGCCCTTCAGTGTGTTGGGGTGAAAACTGGAACTAAGGAGACAGCTGCATCGGTCAGTCGGTTTTCTGTATATCAAAGTGTGACACGTGTCATCCATGATGTATACTGTAGTGTCTAGGAAGTTGACATGTGTGTTTGAATAATCCATTTATAGTTTGATAGATGGGTGAAAGGCGTTAATCAATGAGCCAAACTTTTTAAAATTTTCTTCACCTTCAGTCCATATCATAAAGATATCAATATAATGATAATATCTGTATGGCTTATGTTGTATGCTGTTCAGGAATTTTTTCCTCCAGGTCAGCCATAAATCAATTTGCATATTGGGGTGCCATTTTACTTCCCATAGCAATACCCATACACTGGAGAGAGATGGCATTGTTGAAAGTAAAGTAGTTGTGTATAAGAATGACTTCAATGAGCTGTGTAACATCCTCAGCAATGCATTTGTGGTTTGGTGAGGATAAGAATTTGACATGCAGCCAATCCATCCTGGTGAGGGATGTTACTGTACAAAGATTCTAGTTCCATAGTGACTAGAAGTGTATTATGTGGTAATTGTTGTATATTGTTGAGCTTAAGAAAATCTGTGGTGTCTTGCAGGAAACTTGCAGTGTTCATGACTAACAGTTTTAACATATTTTCAAAAAGGCCTGAGGTATGTTCAGTAAGTGTATTCATACCGGTTATGATGGATCTGCCTGGATTTATGAATCTTGGGTAGCATGTAGAAGTCTCCAATTTCTGGATGATCCGTAATCGCATTGATAACTTCTGAATGTAGGTGACTTAACATTGTTTTAATGAGGCCTTTTAATTGCTTAGTAAAATCCTAGGTCGAATCATAGTCCAGTTTTTTGTAGTGAGTGGTATATGCCAGCTGCCTCTGGCCCTCTAGGATATATTTGTCTGTATCCATCACGACTGCTGCTCCTTGGATAGAGGTTTTCTCACTCATTAGGCCTCATGCACACAGGACGTTTGACTGTTTTTCAGTAGCTGTTTTCAGCTGCAGACGTTTTATTCTACAGTCAATAAACCCTCCATCATGTTATCCTATGTGTTCATGCACACACAGGCTGTTATCAGCAGTTTTTAGCAGTAATGTTTTTGAGCTGTAAAAAAACCGAAGAGCTGAGGGATTTTTTTTGGACGTTCAAACGCCAAAAAATGTCAATCCCCAACGTTTTTGGATGTTTTAGATCAATTGGAAAAAAAGCCCAAAAGAAACCCCGAAAAAACACAAAAAAAAACGGCAGTAAAATAACGCTGGTGAAAGCTGAAAACATCCCTCATAAGCTACTGACGTTTTTGGAGGTGTTTTTTTTAAAGTCCTGTGTGCATGTCCTTTTATATACACACACACAGTAATTACAAGCAAACAGATCACAGGTGAGGATGGTTACCTTTAATAGCCATTCAAACCACTTTGTGTCAACCCTGGTGCTGACCAATGCCATGGGGCTGCAGAGAAGAAGGTTGAGAGGAATAGACATGCTTCTTGCATTCTCAGTAGAAATATGTCAGCTGGAAGGCATTTGCAACTATATCACCACCTAAGCAGCAATATTGTGCAGGAAAAAAACTGCCAAATTCAAAATCGTAAACATTACCTACTGTCAATATAGTAGACACATTTACAGATGTTGATAACAGGCAAGTGAAATAATGGCCCACATGTAAAAACGGGATTTTTTTTTTTTCTACTTACCGTAAAATCCCTTTCCTCTGAGTTTAACGGACACAGAAGCTCATCTTGACCCTAGGGTTATACTGCCACCTCCGAAAGTGGACTAGGCAGAACAACAAAATATCAATAGACAGAGCCCCTCCCAGGGGCAGGCCTCACTGGTAGTAACCCTTCACCCTGTAACAGATCGCTCAGTTCATAACAGGCAGTACAAACCACAAAGGAGGGGTGGGTGCTCTGTCCATCAATGATATCAGAGAAAGGATTTTTTTCTACTTACTGTAAAATCCTGTTTTCTCTTTCGTTCATTGACAGACACAGCAGCTCATCTTGACCATAGGGACGTCCCAAAGCAGTCAACCGAGGGGTGGGTAAACAAACACAAAAAAAACCTTCACCCAACAGAACCCTCTGTAAGGAACCAGAATATACACCTCACACAGCCGCTTGCAAAACTTTGCGGCCAAAGGCTGCATCCGAAGATGCCAACACATCAACTTTGAAAAAGTGTGCACAGAAGACCATGTAGCCGCCTTGCACACCTGAGACAAAGACGCCTGATGTCGGAAAGCCCAGGAAGTGCTAAATCACCCTGGTAGAGTGAGCCGTGACCGGGAAGGGAGGTTCTAAACCCCTTACAGCATAGGCTCGTAACACAGTTTGTCTAATCCAACGTGAAATAGTGGCCGACGGACCACCAGGCCCTTGCGTGGACCATCCACCACCTCCACAAACTGTGGCTGCCAGATACACCCGAAGAGCCCAAACGACATCCAACGAGTGTAGAGCAACCTCCTTAGGATGAGATGGGCGCGGGCATAAAGGAAGAACAATGTCCTCATTGATATGAAAAGATGACACCACCTTCGGGAGGAAGGAAGGTGATGGGTGCAAGACCGCCTTATCCTTGTGTAGGACCATATACGGAGACCTACAGGACAGAGCTGCCAACTCTGAAACCCGCCGGGCGGATGTGTTAGCCACCAGGAAAGCCACCTTTTGCGAGAGCAACAGCAGCGAGATTTCCCTGATATTCTCAAACGGCGACTTCTGAAGCACCGAGAAGACCAGATTAAGGTCCCAGAGGCGAACGTACCTGGGGAGCGACATGCCGAACGCCCTGTACGAAGGTACGGATCAAGGAATGCGTAGCCAATGGACACTGAAAAAAGATCACCAGAGCAGAAATCTGATCCTTGATCGTCCTCAACGCCAGCTTCTGGTCGAGTCCCCTCTGCAGAAATGCCAGAACCCTAGAGACCGAAAAGGAGCAGGGATTCCACCCCCCATCCTCGCACCAGGAGGTGTAAGCCCTCCAGGTGAGGTGGTATATCTTACAGGAAGTGGCCTTACGTACTTTGAGCATGGTAGGGATTACCGAGGTCGATACACCCCGATCCTTCAACACCTGGCACTCAATAGCCAGGCCGTTAAAGCCAGAGAGGGTAAAGCAGGATGCAAGATGGGCCACTGGGACAGTAGATCCTCACAAAGTGGGAATTGCCAGGGGGCACCACGTCAGCGTACCAAGGACGCTGCCGCCAATCTGGAGCTTTGAGAATGGCGGGGATTCCCTCTGCCTCTATGCTGCGCAACAGACCCGGAAGCAGCTTGAGAGCGGGAAAGGCATAGATGAGCCGATACAGAGCCAAAGGTGCCATCAAGGGATCGTCCTGCTCACGAAGGTCTGCACCTTCCAATTGAGAGGAGACGCTAGCAGATCCAAGTCTGGCGTGCCCCACCACAGACAAATCTGACGGAATACATCCAGGTGCAGGGACCACTCTCCCTGAGGTAGTCAGCTTGCCAGTTTTCTACGCCCGGAATGTGAGCGGCGGAGATCGCCGGCACGTGGAGTTTGTGCCCATCACAGAATGTGAGCCACTTCCATGGCCGAAGCAGAGCTTCTTGTCCCGCCATGATGATTCACGTACGCCACAGCTGTGGCATTGTCCGATTGAATCCTGACAGGGTGCCCATGCAGCCGCCTCTTCCACTGGGAGAGGCAGCACTTGATGGCACAAAGTTCCAGAACATTGATTGGGAGACACGACTCCTCCAGTGACCAGCGGCCCCACACTGGGCACACGGAACCGCCTCGAGGGTGGACACCATGAGGCCCAGGACCTGCATGCAAAAGCATAGGGATGACCATTTCTGGTACAGCAAGGAACAAACCGCCAACTGAAGCATCTGCAGCTTGGTCGGTGGAAGGGAAACCTTCGCCTGGGCAAAATCGAGAATCAAGCCCAGATATTCCAATCGGTATGACGGGGTCAGCCCCGATTTCGGGAGATCACCCAGCTGAGCTCCTGTAGCGTGCATGGCAATTGCCACATTGTCCCTCAGGGCTGGAGCCGACTCTGCTCACAAGAGGAGGTCGTCCAGGTACGCCACCACCACGATGATGCCCCTCTGTCTTAACAGAGCCAGAACCGGGGCCAGAAGCTTGGTGAAGACTCGAGGCGCAGAAGCCAGACCGAATGGGAGGGCCACAAATTGGTAGTGCTGCTCCCAGACCGCAAATCGCAGGAAGCGCTGGTGCTGAACACATATGGGAATATGCCGGTACACGTCCTTGATGTCGAGGGAGGCCAGGAAATCGTCCTGAAGTGCCGTCACTACAGAGCGGATGGACTCCATCCTGAACTTTTGTATGAGTACAAACCGGTTGAGGGCTTTGAGGACCAGTATCGGCCGGACCCCAACCTTCTTTGGAACCACGAACAGGTTCGAGTAAAACCCCTGAAACTGTTCCAAGGTCAGGACGGGAACCACAACCCCCGGGCGAAGTAGGTCCTGCACCGCCCCCAGTAACGCCTGCAGCCGGCCTGGGGGGGCACATATTTGAGGCAAAAGAACCTGTCCGGAGGACGGGAATGAAATTCAATTTTATACCCTGACAAAATCAACTCGTGCACCCAGCGGTCTGACGTATGGGAAGTCCACCGCTCTGCAAACCCATGGAGACATTCCCCCCCCACACGAGGGACGGGTGGGGGCAACCCTTCATGCTGAGGACTTGTCATGCTTGCGCTGCCAGGGACACGTCTGTCCACCAGTGGGAGCCTTGGCAGGCTGGGAGCCCTTGCTCAAAGAGCGGGATGTATGAAAAAGCCTCTTCTGGGCAGAAAAGAGGGGCCCTGCCTGCGGTGGGGCTCCTTACTCCTCTTGGTCTCCGGAAGAAATGTGCTCTTCCCACCGGTGAGATCCTTGATAATCTCATCCAGGGTGGCTCCAAAGATCCACCCGCCCTGGAAAGGTAAGTCCGCCAGTGCCTTCTTAGATGTTTGGTTCGCCGACCAACATTTCAGCCAGAGCAGACGCCTGACTACCACAGGACAGTGGACAAATTGGATAACAGGGGGGCCGTATCCAGAGCTGCATCACATACATATTCAAGCCCTTAGACGAGCTGGTCAGCGAGCTCCACACAGGCCGGAGAAGCCTGCTTGTTGCTCAATTTGCGGTGCAGTAGCTTTGTCCATTCTGCGAGTGTTTGCAACACCAGAGCAGTGGCCAACAAGGGCCGCAAAGCAAACCCTGCCAGAACAAACATGGATCTAGCAACCGCCTCGGCTTTTCTATCAGCCGGGTTCTTGAAGGCCAGTATACCTACCACCGGAATCATGGTTGCCTTATTCAAGTGCAACGGGGGGGGGGCGGGGGGGAATCGGCAATAGGAGGTGACACCCATTTTTTCACTAGGCTGTCCTTCTCGGAATGGGGATGGAATTCTGAGGCCGTTCCCATTCTCTGTAAACAAACTTATCAAAGTAATGAAAATAAGGGAAAACCTTAGCTGCTCGGACCGGCTTAATGCTATCCGAAGGGAACGGCCACCTCCTGCGAAGCTCCAGCTGCCTCTTCCAGCTTCAGAGTATCGTGCACCGCTGTAATCAGGGCACCTACTAGTGCCCCCTCGTGTACGGCAGCCGTCGCCGAGGATTTCTCCACTATCAGAGGAATCCAGTACCTCGCCTTCAGACAGCTCAAGGGGGGGTCCCTGCAGTCACGGCGGAGCCCCCCTTCAGGGTCAGAGTCCTCCCCGGCAGAAGGGGGGGTAGGGGCTGCTTCTTTACCACCTTACGCCCACATGCCATCTCTACCCGGGAGACAAAGGGCTCCAAGACTGCCGACAGAGTGTCAAGGGGGACTGCAGCCCCGGAGGTGCAACCATGGATGGGTTTGGTGGGGAAGCACCCGCATCAGATGCCATTTCGTCGCCCACAGCGGTAACACCACCTGGACAGAGGCCTAGGTACCAGAGAGAGAGGCACCCCCCACCCAGAGTGCTGCACAGACCAGGAGAGTAAACCCCAGGAGAACTCACCACCTGCCAGCCCCACAATAGTTACAGAAAGGAGGCTGTGCCTGCTGCTGCCTGTGTCCTGTCCTGTGCTGCTGTGCCCCTGCCACAAGGAGGCTCAGCTCAGAAGCACCCCCTCCCCTACCTACACACGAGGCCTGATCGCCTCATAGCTCGGCTGGGCTACAAGAAAATGGCAGCTGATCACATCCTACTGTTACAATAGGTGGCAGAGCCACCGCAAAATGGCTACCAGTCTACAACAAAATGGCCGCCAATCTCGGCTACCGCAAAATGGTGGCCAGATCGGCTACTGGAAAATGGCAGCTGGACTGGCCACAAGGTAATGGCAGCCCTCACAGGGCGGAGAGACATGCCCACGACCTATCACCCCAGGGGGACACCCACCTGCTCCCCCCATTCCCCAGCAGGGGTGGGGGGCATACTTGCCCATCCAGTCAGGAGGTAGCGGGTATCCCACCGGAGACAGATCCGCCTCCCCGTCCATTCCGGGGGGGGGCTGTTGGCCATGGCAGCACTGTGACTCGGACCCTGTCGCCCGGTCATATATACTTCTGCGGGACGTTTAACCCGCCGGCCGCCCCATCCGGTTAAGGGCCTGTCGCAGGCGACCTAGCACGGAGCGAAGGTCTGCGCGCGTTCGCTGGCAGGGCTGGTGAGACTACTAGGATCTATATTATCCAGCCTGTCGCCCAGCAAATGATTGCAGTCTTCATCGCGAAAACACAGCAGAAGTGGAACCAAAGACAGAGAAACCACAGGTCCCAGCAGGGAGCCAGGTCCTTACGCCTTGACTAGGCAGAAAAAAACTGAGCTATCTGTTACAGGGTGGAGGGTTACTACCAGTGAGGACTGCCCCTGGGGCTGTCTGCTTTTGATATTTTGTTGTTCTGCTTAGTCCACTCCTGAAGGTGGCAGTATAACCCTATGGTCAAGATGAGCTGCTGTGTCAGTCAATGAATGAAAGAGAAAACCGGGCACCGTCACAAATATAGGGAAACCCTGTTGTACCTTATCCACTCTGCAGTTGCCCAAAGTGGACCAAACATCAGGTATCATGGTGGGTCTACCCCTCAAGGTGTCTTCAGGATCTGGGTGCCATAGGAATGGACCAAGGCCCTGGACCTGTATAGCACCCAGCAGCTTATTTAACTTGTTGCATCGTATGCAAAGGGTGAGCACTTGAACACAAGTTCCAGTTCAAGATGTACATTCAAAAGCAACCAATTTGGTAAGTACTGGTGAGCGAAGAGGCAAAAGGCAGTTAGATCTTGATAGATGTACCAGTCGATGTAGTGAAGAAAAATAATGAAGAAACGGGGTAGAAACGCCTCAGGAGAAGTGTTCCATTACTGAAGGATAAAATTTAAGCAAAAAAACCTAGATTTCCACAAAGCGGATGGGGTGATGTGAAGATGGACTGGGGAAGGGGGGAGCATACATAGTAAAGCTTTTGCTAATGTCCAATCACCTGAAGATGGTTGCATATAACCCATGGTCTAAGTTCTCAACTGTACTTTTAGGCCCCTTTCACACAAGGTGGAATATGTCCAAGCGGATCCGCCTGCTCAGTGGGGGATCTCAACCCTGATCCACTCCAGGAAGGTGGATGACAGGTCCGCGTCCTCCCCGCTATGCACAATGGACACGAGCACAGTCCGCTGATCTCTATGGGGTGGTTGGATGGAAATGGACTGCATGTCCGTTTCCATCCGATCCTCCAAACGGATGGCAAACATATCCCCATGTGTGTGTTTCTAGCGGACCGGCAAGTGACAGCGGACACACGTCTTCCGACATCCGCCGCACCATAGAGAACAATGGGTGGCCCGATCGGGTCTTCCTGAAAAACGGACAGGCAGATCCTATTGGTCCGCTGGTGTGAAAGAAGCCTTAAGATGGTCTTTTCTAAGATACCAGGCTTTAAGTACCCATATGGGCTTGCGTTGGCTGTGGAGAATCGGATGCTGCTAAGAACAGTCTAGTTAGCACCATGTCCATCAGAGTGTCTACAGTAGAAAGCATTTGTCAAGAAGCCATAATCTTTGGATAAAAGAATACAAGGGTTAAAAAAAAAACAAAAAAAAAAATCTGCAGCTTCTGCTACAGTGTCACCATCACGTTCCTGCACTTCATACAGAAAGAGGTTTGGAGTTTCTACCACTAATTTAGTAATAGGAAGGAGGGGAGAAAGGTGAGTGTATTTAGCCATGGGAAGCCAAAGGTTCTAGAAGTACCAACATTTAAAAAAAAAAAAAAAAAAAATCAGACATAGTAGCAAAAGAAATCTGCTTTTGTTAGACAGGCTAAGTAAGCTCCTTTACATAAATACATCCATGTCACAAAAAATAAATACATTACATATCATAAATATAAATCTGAAACCCAATTTTCTGATATAGTGTATACCAACAGCATACACAGATATCAGTGCTCAAACGATTGATTCCTCTCCCACTGTAAAACTGCTTAACAAATTTGCACTCACCGCAAACAAATGACCCCTTTGTACAAGACGGTCATTCAGTGCTTTTTCAGCCTCTGATATGCTCTATAATACTGGTCCTGAATATCCCTTAGCATTACTAGACCTTCACAAGTATCCCATCTCTCTCAAGCAGCAACAAATCAGCACCAGAAAATACATAATGCCACAGTGCAGTATTTATTGAAAAGGTGCATAAATAAAAGCAATCCTACCACTCACATTTATAAATGCTCAAAATCTCATTACCAATGTATACAGCATTTAGGTAAAGCAGCTGATCACTTCCCCAGAGTAGTACAATGTTACAATTATATTGCTCTGGTCACAGTGTGTTAAAAATATTGTAAAAAAAAAAAAGAAAGAAAAAATGTAATAAAGGGATTTTATTAAAACTTAGCGTAAAATCCTTTTCTCCAAGTTCACTGACAGACGCAGCTCTTCATGACTTTGTGGGGACGTCCCCAAGCTGTGTCAATAAAAGAGGGGTGGGTAAACGCAAACAACTGTACCCAACTGAACCTCTGAGAAGGCGCCAGACGCGCCTACACTGCCGCCTGCAGAACATTGCAGCCAAAGGCAGCATCCAAAGATGCGAACACATCAACTTTATAAAACTTAGTAAAAGTGTGAACCGAGGCCCAAATGGCCGCTTGCACACCTGTGACAGCGAAGCCTGGTGTCTGAAAGCCCAGGAAGTACTAACCGCCCGGGTAGAATGAGCCGTGACCGGAAAGGGGGGAACCTTGCCCCGAACAGAATACGCATGGGTCACGGTTTCTCTAATCCACTGAGAAATCGTAGCCGAAGAGGCCGCCAGACCTTTTCCGCGGTCCCTCTGGCACAACAAACAAGGCGCCAGCCTTACGAAAAGGAGCTGTAGCAGCCAAGCACACTCTTAAGGCCCTTACTACGTCCAAAGTATGCAACTCAAACTCCTTGGGGTGCGATGGACGAGGGCACAATGAAGGCAGAACAATATCTTCATTGATATGAAAAGAAGAGACTACCTTCGGGAGAAAAGAAGGAAGGGGTCGCAAGACCGCCTTATCCTTATGCATTACCAAATAAGGAGACTTGCACGATAGTGCAGCCAATTCCGATACTCGTCTGGCAGAAGTAATTGCGACTAAGAAGGCCACCTTCTGAGACAGAAGTTGTAAGGGAATCTCCCTGATTTTTTTATAAGGTGGTTTTTGAAGAACAGAAAGCACCAGATTCAGATCCCATGGAGCCATCGGGGATCTCACCCGAGGCGCCACATGTCGCACACCTTGTACAAAGGTACGAATCAGAGAGTGCGAAGCCAAAGGTCTTTGAAAAAGTATGGCTAAAGCCAAGATCTGGCCCTTAAGGGTACTCAAAGCCAACTGCTTATTCAGACCCTGCTGTAAAAAAGGTCAGTACCCTGGAGACTACAAACGAGCGAGGGTTAAAGCCCTCCGCCTCGCACCAAGCAATGTAAGCCTTCCAGGTGCGGTGATAAATCCTGCGAGAGGTGCACTTGCGAGCTTTCAACAGAGTGGGGATCACGGAGTCGGCCACTCCTCCATCTCTTAGCACCTGGGACTCAATAGCCAAGCCGTCAAAGCCAGCGAGGGTAAAGCAGGGTGCAAGATGGGCCCTTGAGACAGGAGGTCGTCTCGCATCGGAAGCCGCCAGGGGGCGTCTGCCACCATTTGCACCACGTCGGCGTACCAGGTGCGCCGAGGCCAATCCGGGGCCACCAGAATGG